>JASDQU010502222.1:73950-95810 GCA_032191745.1 Picea mariana | reverse complement strand
TACCCAAAAGAAAACGGATCCTGTATCTGCACATGTAGTTTTCCAATTCTTTTGTTCTAGCATTATTTTGTAGCATGTCAATATTGAAGTCTCCTACAATGATAATGGTTTCGTTCAAATGCAAATGCTCTAATGAATTGGAGAGAACATTTAGTATGTTGGAGAATGTTGCATGCAGAGTAGCATAGAGATTCAGTATTGCAATTTCTGATCCATGGAAAATTGCTTTTGTGAGCACCATCTCAACATTGTTTTCTTCGAAATTCATATGCTCCATAATTGTTACATGTTTTCTCACTAATATCATCACCCCATGTGTAATGTAAATTGATATGCAATTGTGATTTGGAAATTTCTTGTTTTGCATGCATAATGTCATGTCATAGTCATTGAGTATATCATCCACATGTTCATGTAGGTTGTGCATTTTAAGAGAGAGAATTGATACAGATGAGTTTGTTTGTATGGATTGGTAATCATACTATAGATTCCACTTTGTGCTAGTCTTAAGGCATTGCATCTCAATATCAACTTTTTGTTTGACTTTGAAGTTATCTTTTATAAGAGAACTTAGTAAATACAAGGAGTCTATACTTCTAACACAAAATAGTGTTGTGTATATAAGCCCATGTATTCGAATTCCAAAAGGGTCAGATGCAACATTATCAAGTGTTAGTCCTTGTGATATGTGGACTGTATGCGCACATGCAAGTTTAATTGGAAACTGTTTTTGAATTTCCAGTCGACCTGTCTTTGTCGATGTCGATATTGGTTTTGATATTTGTAAGATAGGTGTCCAATTTCATGCAGTATTTGAATTATATAGATAAGCCAACTCGTTTTCTTGTCGGTGGCCTATATACGGCTCATGGAACTTAATCCAGAGGACATCAACTTTTTTTGTTTTGGTATAACCTTTGAGTATTCCATCTGCACAATTTACCAAGCCATCCTGTGAGTCACAATTGTAGGCATATATTTCAACTAGCATGTCTAATTTTAGGACAAGTTGCAAAGGAAAAGTGGTTTTATGTTCATGACGTGGTACATTTCCATGGTTGTATTCTTCGAGGTCAATTGAATTGATGATGATATCATCACCAGGAATGAGCGATAGCATGTACCTGTTATGCATTGAAATATCCCTATTCATGTAGAACAAGTAAGGGAAGGTTGGGTCTATTGGTGTAGGTCGCATGAACCTTGAATTGATATATGTTAAGTCATCATGCATTAGGTTGTTTGTCCGCATTCTATTCATAATTGCAATAAATATTTCATCTATCTGGTGCATTGTAGTATGTAATTCAAAGCATTTTATATTTTCTTTCTAGAATTCAGGTGTCATTTTTTGCATATTGACCGTAGGTTGTTCAAATATCAAAGAATATTGGATGGGTTGAGCCTGGTAAGGATCCCCATAGAATATCATGTCAATGCTCCCAAAGTATTTGGTGTGCACATGTTTTATGTTTCTTAGTCAATTGTCAATGGAATACAAGAAGCGACTCCCAATCAAATATGCCTCATCTATGAAGACAAGTTGTAGTTCATCATAAAGTTTAGACAAGGTATCTAACATTTCCTTCCTGAGTGGAAGATATTGTGACTTGTTAAAAGGCATCAAAAATGCAAAGTGGATTGTTGTTCCACCTGCATTATATGAATCTTTTCATGTGTATGAAACTATTAGCCCCTTTGGTTTCATAGGATCAGAGGAATTGTTTGAATAATAGATTCTTATAAGCATTTGGAATAGTGCTTTCGTTGTTAATGTATTGCCTATTCCCGCCCCGCCTGTAAGGAACAAGTGCAGAGGAGTGTGCATGTTCAATCATTTTTTAATTGCAATGTTCTTTAGAATTTCTTTCTTCTCTCGATTCAACAGATGTTTGATTCTGTAGTATTCATTATTTTCAATAAGGAAAGGATGTTTTGTGACTTGAAATCCATGATTGATATATTTTTCAATGTTGGTTGCTCGAGGACAAGGCAAATCTTCTTGAAAGTCATAGGACTCACAGAGAGTTCTAGTTGTTTTACAGTTTGTGAATGTCTCATCAACATTTCCAGGGTCTTCTAGTTCATGGATTGCACTTTCTAGATCACCCCATGTTGGATTAACATTGTATGTAAATCTAGATTCATTGTTTTGTACTATAGTCTCATAAGAAATATACGCAGCTTCCCATGTAGGGAAGTTATGTTTTAATGTGTTTTCATTTTGATCAAATGGAATGTACAACAATATTTTTTCTCTACAATAGTTTTCATAGTCAGTATGTTTGTTGTATATAACAAAGTCTATTACAGAGGGTTTTTTTTATTTTTTATATGGGTGCACCATTTTTTTTGTAATGCAAGATGAACTCTGCTAAGCATATATGATTAATAGGAGATGGATGCTGGAGGTAATAATAAATAATAGAGAAACATAGTATGTCCTCTGAATTGTCAGGCTCTTGTTCTAGCAAAGGCGGTGGTTTAAACACAAGTGTGCATTTCTCAAGTGGAGATGTGTTTATGAAGACACATTTCTTTGAACTACAATTGAGGGGTAGGGAAAGTGCAATGTGGATTGCTTGTTGAGAAGACATTTTTTGAAGATTAACTAATGTATTTCCAAGCGTACGTATCATTTACATAGCATCAATATGACTTCTTTCATGTTCTTTGTGGATTCTTCTGAATGCACTCGTCATAGATTTGTCAACCTTTGTCATATACAAGGTACAGTATGATGCTGCAACATATGTATTGAGGATATACTGTGCATTTGCATTTGCATTCCACATAATTGGCATGTCCTTGTAGAAACTGTTTTTCCAAATATGGGAAATTTTTCGTTTAAGGAAAATTGTTGGTTGTTTAAGTGTAGATTGTATGGCTTGGATGTACTCATATTTTGTTAGATTTATCTCTATCAAGAAGTTGTCAAAGAAAATTAACTCATCAAAGTCCTGTTGTTCTAGAAATGTGAACAAGGATTTATATTTCTCAATGAGAACATTGTCCTCTAAACTAATTGGCTCTATGATTCTTGTTGTTCTCATTGGCAGCATGGGGAAGTTGTATCTGCAATGTGATTTTTTTCATTTTTTACATCTTCTTGTATGATAATGTCTATGAAATTTGGAAAGTTTGGATCCAAATTATCTATGTTGCATGTTATGTATTTGTTCACAAAATGCTCAATCTATGAGTTGTTGTCATTTCCATAGACCAGTGCACCCTCTCTCCACAATAGTGCGTGGTCATGCTCACTCCCTCTATTCTGGAACTCAGTCACAAAAAAGTAGTCTGGTATTTTTCCAAAGAACATTTCATCATGGAATATTAATTGCCTCAAAGAATTTATTCTATGCCGACAGTAGCAAGTACATGTCATTGGGTCTTTTCTTATGAGGTAGTCAATGTCATCATTTTCCAATGTATCAATTTGTTTTTTCATTTTCCTACTCCTATACAATGCAGACACCATAGCCACCAATGGATCCTAGCGATGCTCTGCACTTGTAAATGTGATGAAAAATGTTGGCGGTCCCAATTGTCGGATCATTGCAAAAATAGTTTTCTTGTTTTGTTTCAAATAGTTAGGAGGGATGTGAATGTTTTTGAAATATATGTATCCAATATCAGATTTCAGGATTTTTTCTACGTTTGCTTTGTACTTGACATATTTGGCCAATAACTTTCTTCCTTGTAGCTATCCCTTTCTTATTCACACCCACATGCAAGAGAGCACTTGCTCAATTATTATGCGCATTTTTTGAAAAACAAATTTGTTATGTGACAAGAGAAGTCACCGCTTGAATGTAGCAGTTCCCATCGAACTATCTTTTGGTATTTGAATCGTTTTGTAATGTCACTGGGACGTGGATATCCATAGAACAGTGTTGGGAAGCTCATTTCCTCAGCAAATGTTTCCTTGAATATTCCAAGTGGTCATTTCCCTTCAGCAGGTGCAATTTCGAAAATCTTGTCTTGCAAGTCACGAATGCATTCTAAGTCATTTAATCCATGTATCAATGTTTCAATAGGTATTTAATTCTCTAATTCATCGCTTGTATCAAATTCACTAGCAGTTTCGAAAGTTTGTGCAGAGTTTTCATCCCCTTCTCCAAGAACATTGTTCCAGTTCTCATTTATACAGATGTTATGTGCTTTGTACAGGGCCCTGGAACATAATTCTTTTAATGCTTTCATGACAACATGCACACACACTTTACCTGCCTGGTATGCATTCTTGTATTGCAAACGTCTTTTGAGAGCTACAACAATTGTCATTGTATCGCTAATGANTCTTCAAGTTATGTAAGTGTACTTACATCTGGTAGTGATGTATTACATCTGATTTGGTTAGGCGTTGCAAAGTGTGGCATTTTTCCATTTTCAAGTGATCGTTTGCATGGAAGACAAATATTGCCAATGGAAAATGTTCTATCGCGTGAAAGACTCAGTGTTTTTTTTGAAATTCAATTGATTGAAAATCTCACATGCAATGGAAGGAGTGTATTTAATTTTTTTCATATAGATCTGTTTGGCATCTTTCTTCCCTAGACAAGCATGTGTAGAAAGTGTTTGATGGTTTTCATTTCTAGAAGTGCATGGTGTTGGCTCTAGGCCACAAAATGTGATTTTTTCCTCTTGGTCAGTACCATGACCATTGTGGGATATGTGGTTGTACCTGTTTCTCTCACGTATCTATTTTTTCAACATGTGGTAGGTTAACTTATGGTTTCCACTGGAAACTAGTTTCACTTGTTGACAGACCATGTTGGAGGTGGAATCGACATTTCTTATGAGCATTGCATCCTCACCATCTCAATGGTGCAAACTGTCATGTTCTTTGTCATTGGACATGTGATGTTTGTGTTCAGCAAAAGGTGTAAAAATGTGATTGTGTTGTGCACGAACAATTTTTTTTAGGTTGTGATATGTGAGTTTTTGTTTAGAAGGAAGCATACCAATGTATTTTTTTCTCTCGCGTATGACCTTTTTCAAGTTGTGATAAGTTAGTCTATCTTTTTTTTTTAAGTTTTGTATGACCTCATGAAAACTGGGGTGAGTTTCACTATGATTAAATAACATGCAATGCTTATGCATATTCGATGCGGTTTGGGTGGCATGGACATTGGATCCTGAACTGGTAGTATTTCTTATACTACCAATGTATTTTTTTCTCTCACGTATGACCTTTTTCAAGTTGTGATAAGTTAGTATACATTTTTTATTTAAGCTCTGTATGACCTCATGACAACTGGGATGAGTTTCATTCCCATTAAATAGCATGCAATTCTTATGCAGATTCGATGTGGTTTAGGTAGCATGGACAGTGGACCCTGAACTGGTAGTATTTCTCATCAAAGGTTGATAATGGATATGTGGTGTATCTACTTTCAACAACATGATGTCAATTGTTCGATCATAGTTTGAATCAATATAGTAGGAATGGACAGTACCATCTGACAGGTCCGACCAGACCTGGATATTTACTCTGAATATGATAGATAGCCATTGCAAATAGAATCTACCACCCTCTACATTTCCTTTATCATATGGCATTGCCATGTTTACAACTTATTTTTGTCAACTTCCAATTATCGACATTATTTCTAGGAGATATGTTAAAAGGTGTTCATGCAAGTAGTTCAAACCATGTTGGTTGCCACCTATAATTGCATTGCAAAAGGATTGTACAGTGTAAAGTCACAACAAGTGCACATCGAACTCTAGCACATTGCATTAAACATACTATCTCCACAACTAGATGCAATAATTGTCGCTATGTGCAATCCATGGGAGTGTATATGATGCATAATTCATTTCCAATGCGATTGAAGGTCTTTTCAAATGAGGGACAAGTAAATATGAGGTCTTCCAAGATTTCATATGGGTAATTTTCTATATATTAGTGGTTCATAATGACCACTGACAAGATTGGCAGCATGAAAGAAGATGTAATATGGATCCCTAGATGTAGTTTTGTTGAATAATAGATATCTTGTTTTTCTTTTCAATGACCATATTCCAATTGATATATTCAGCCACTTGGAAAACCACCATATACAAAATGTATCTCCCCAAAGTCCCCTCTCATGTTGAGGCAGAGTTGCAGATGCAGACAACTGCATCTTTGAAAAATACGTAGTGACATCATGTATTCCATGCAACTGGAAAAGAAAATCAGATGCCAATTTGTATTGATACGACTCCAATGCCTCAATGTCACAATTTTCTAAATATCCCAAAAAATAACCTATCAATCCATTGTGCAGGTCGATCGAGGAATAATGGAAATGAAATAGAACTTGAACTGCATCGAAGAGGCAATATCCCACAGTATACGAGAATGCATCTAATCTAAAGATCCCATTGCTATGAAATACCTGGTCAATGTTGTCATGTACAATGGAGTCTCTATCTATTTCATAGCACTCAACATCTATTACTTTCTTCATCTCTTAATTTGTGATTTTCAAGATGTTTCTTAGCTATATTCAGATAATATGCAAATAGGGAAAAAAAAAAAAAAATTGAAAACTATAAGTCTGGAACTGCATACCAATTTCGCTATGTATCCTTCAACCTTCTTTTGGTCAAATTCAATCCCCCTAGTTTCTACATCATATGAAAAAAAAAAAAACATATAGTGAACAATGAACCAAACAGAAGTGATGCAAGAGAATCACCAAAAAAGCACAAGTGGAAGACAATTGGGTGCACTAGCACGCATTTTGAAATATTTTTGAATTCTAAAGTTAGTGTATTAATGTAATATTTGACAAACATTTTGGGTTATGAACATATTTAATGATTGGAGGTTGAGCCATCACGTAAGATCGATGGGGGAATGTATTTTTCTTTAATGTGAAGGATTGCAGCATAGATTTGGAGCGTCCGCTCTTATCTTTCTGACTCAATATTTATTGTAATAAATGTTAAAGTAGTTGAAAGATTTTATTTTGATAGGATAGCATAGAGTAGTTGGAGGGAAGAAATCAAAGAGTCCCTTTGTATAAATATTTGCATTTTTTCCAAGAAGAGGTTGTTGAATCTAATGTGTAGATTGCCATTATAATTAAGAGTTGGGAGATATAGAGAAATTTGTGTATGAATGTATGGAAAGTTCAGTTGAATGAATATAGTAGAGGAATATTGTCCCAAATGTGTGTTATTACTGTTTCTATCTAAATGAGTGAATGGTAGAATTTTTGTTTATTTCAATTCTCTATTATTTAATTTTCTTGTATCAATGAATGCATTTACAGGGTTGAATATATGAATCACTGTGGAGAGTGAATAAGTTTCAATTGTTTCTCTTATTTGAGAAAGTGCAAGGTGTGCATAGTGTCTGTAAGGAGTGTGTGACCAAGTCTATCTCGAATCAAAGCTCATAAGAGGTAGTGCAAATCTTATGTATGCAAGGAGTGCATCGACGTCCGCAAGGAGTGAGTGATAGAGTTTCCAGAATCATAAGCTCAAGAGGAGTAGTGAAACTTTAGCCACATGAGAGAGAAGTTGTTGGAGAGAAGTCGTGAGGAGTGTGAAATCATCCACACGAAGAAGTGAGTTGTGGAGGAAAATATGTTGCAGGGTGTGCACAGATCAATATTTCGACTAAGTGTTGAAGAAAACATTCTAAGGACGAAGAAGGTCAAGTAAGTCAAGCTTAGGAGGGAAATAAGTGGAAACTCTTCAAGGGGGAGAACCCCTATGGTTTTCACCAAGGTCAGTGGACAAGATTCATTTCGAAGGAAGGTGAACGATTCTAGACCGTTAGATCCAAGATCATTGATGTGAAATTTATTAAGTGTTATTTCTCTGTCTTATTAAAGATTAGTATGTCATCTAGATATACTATGAAAAATTTTCCTATTAAGTCTTTCAATAATTCATTCATCAATCTCATAAATGTGTTGGGTGCATTTTTCAACCCAAATGGCATGACCAACCATTCAAACAATCCTTCATTTGTCTTGAATGTTGTTTTCCACTCATCTCCCTCTCTCATCCTTATTTGATGATATTCACTCTTCAAGTCTATCTTCGAAAAATAGCTTGCTCCACTCAAACAATCCATCAAATCATCCATCCTTGGTAAAGGAAAACTGTACCGAATAGTTATCTTGTTGATGGCTCCGGAATCTGTACACATTCTCCATCCTCCATCCTTCTTTGGACTTAACACAGTTGGTATTGTACATGGGCTTAGGCTTTCCCTAACTAAACCTTTATCCAATAACTCGTGGACTTTCTTTTTGACTTCCTCATTCTCCCTTGGTGTAAACCTATAAGTTGCTTTGTTTGGTAAACTAGCTCCTGGAATAAGGTCAATACGATGGCTTATACTCTTAATGGGTGTCAATAAGTGAGGTAACTCACCCACTACTATGTCAGCAAAGTTTTCTAATAGTTCCTGGATTTCTTCAGTCAAATCTTCCATAGAATTATTTGTAAGGATAACTCTAGGCTTCCTTACTACAACAAATTGTATTTCTTTCTCCTTCTTGACTTCATTCAAGAGTTCCTTCCCACTCATGAGAAGTATACTTGAAATAGCTTACCTATTTTTCTCTTCGTCTTCTATGGGCAACAACATATGTATCCTACCATTCTTTTCTAGGGTATAAGTATTCTTTCTTCAATCATGAATTAAGTTTTTGTCAAACTGCCATGGTCTCCCCAATAAAATATGAGAGACATCCATAGGAATTACATCACAAAATATTGCATCCCCATAACCTCCTTTTTTAAATTCAACTTGGCATTGTTGACTTACCATTACTTGATTCCCTTTCTATAACCATGATACCTTGTATGGTTTTGGATGTGCAGTTGTATTCAACTCCAGATTCTCCACCATCTCTGTGGATACTAGATTGTTAGTGCTCCCACTATCTATGATCACCTTGCAAACTTTGTCTTTCATTTTGAAAGCAGTCATGAACAGACTTTTCCGTTGAAGTAGCTCCTTTACCTCCTTCTATGGTTTAAGAAGAACTTTCCTCATCATGATATTCTTTCCTCCTTCTGCTAGTTCTTCTTCCACACGCTTCTATGCTTCAACAATGTGTGCTTTTCCTCCTCCTTCTTTATTTCTCTCAGGACATTCCCAAGACTTGTGCCATGGTTTCCATAGGTATAAAATCTAACTTTGCCTCCTCTAGATCTTCCTCTTCCTCTGGAAAAAGAGCTTCTTCCTCCATGTTATCCTTCCTTATAACTTCCACCTTTCTTTGGGTGACTATGTTGTTTTCCAGCTTCATTCTTTGGTTTTTGGAACTTTTCTCTGTTGGTTCCCTTACCTCTGCTTGAATTTCCTCCTTTGTTTCATTGGCTTTGTTTCCTAGCCAATTTTTCTTCATCTTTCAAGGCTGCTTGATAAGCATCCTCGAATTTACCAACAGACAACATGCTGATATCCTCTTGTATTTCATATCTCAGTCCATTGATATATCTCACACAATAAAATGAACACAGTCCAATATTTGGGACAATTTTGTTTGTTCTATTCATTTAGAAAACGAATTACATATATTGCAGTTCTTCATTGCGTCTTTCTTCTACTCTATTATTCTCTATTGATCTCTATCTTTCTATCTCATAATAGTTTTACAATATAACAACAAATTATCTAAGGATTGGCTCCACGAGATCTCTCGTCGTGTATGCAACCTATCCTATAAAGTCATAGCAGTTACCTACTTTGTTCTATTACAATAACTAATAGTTATTTCCAGATAAGAGTCACCACTCTATATCTGCAACTCCTTACAGTCCTATACTACTTTAAAAACACGACATATTTAAAAATGTTGTTTCCAAAATATCTCAACAACTCGATTTACTTCTGAATTAAATGCTGAGATGTCATGTCCCTACCTTCGCGCTTGCATCTTTGACTTTGAAGGCTATGTTTATGCATCATACTCCTCTGGTTAAAATTTTCATGGACTCCTGTCCATGAGATCTTGTATTGTTTTTCCATGCTTCAAAATATCAAGTTCTGTGACCTAACTTGCATCTTCCATTGGATGATCTTTCCACTTCACTAATTATTCAGGATATGTCTTCCTCCTGGTCTTCTTTCCATCTCTTTGTTCAATGATTTTCTCCATATGAGGTTTTTCTGCTATGGGCAATTGTTCTTCCCACTTAAATTCCTTCTAATCATATGATTCTCCTGCCTCATCTCTCCTGTAAGGATGCAAGTATACAACATTGAATATCGTTGATATCCCAACATTGTCTGAAAACTCAATTTCATAAGCATTGGCTGCATTTTTTTGAGAATCTTTCATGGTCCTATCTTCCTCATCTTCAACTTGTTATATGTTCCCATTGGAAACCTATCTTTTCTCAAATGAGCTAAAACTTCATCACCAACCTCGAATTGTACTCCTCTCCTCTTTTGATCAACTCTGTTCTTTTATTTCTTGCTATTGTCCTGTAGCTATTCTTTGTCTCTGTCATAGAGTTTCTGCATTTTTGTTGCAAAATGTTCTGCTCTAGCGCTTTTGAACTCATTTTGATTCAGATCTCTCAACTCTGTGATCCCTCTTGGTTGTATACCATACACAATTTCAAAATGACTTTTCCCTGTGCTCCTCTTCACTAAATTTTTGAATGCAAATTATGCATGTGCCAGAATCTGATCCTATTGACGACCTTGCTCAGTGAATAAACTTCTTAACAAGTTTCCCAGACTCATGTTTACTACTTTAGTATGTCCCTCTATCTGAGGGTGATATGATGAACTAAAGGAAAAAAGTGTCCCCAGCATCTTCCATAGATTCCTCCAAAAGTGTCCTACAAATTTGGTGTCCCTGTCTGAGACTATGGTCCTAGGCAATCCATGTAGTCTCACCACTTCTCTGAAAAACAAATTGGCTATGTGTGTAGCATCATTTTTTTCCTGGCATGGTATGAAATGTGCCACTTTTGAAAATCTGTCCACCACAACAAATATGGAATCGCTCCCTTTCTAAGTTCTAGGCAATCCCAATACAAAATCCATATTGATTGCATCCCATGACCTCTCTAGAATTGGTAATGGCTGATACAAACTAGTGTTTTTTTTTCTTCCTTTTGCACACTGACAAATTCTACATTTATTTACAAACTTTTTCACCTCTTCCATCATGCTCGGCCAATAGTATGAATTACTCAATTGTGCAAATGTCTTATCATGACCAAAATGTCCAACTAAACCTCCATTGTGTTTCTCTTTCAATAGGTTATCTCTCATTGAGCATATTGGTATGCATAGCTAGTTTCCGTTGAAAAATAATCCATCCTTGATCAAATATTCATTCCATGGGCTTCTATCACCCAACAAAGGATTCTTGCATGCCTCGTAAGCTTCCTTAAAATTTGCATCTTCTCTATACATCTTCTTGAGGTGTTCAAACCCTAAGGTCTCCACTTGGAATTCATGTACAATTAAACTCCTCCTGCTCAAAGCATCTACAACTTTGTTAGCAGTTCCAACAATATTCTTAATAACAAAAGTAAAAATTTTCATAAATTCCACCCATTTAGCATGTCTCTAATTCAACTTTTCTTGCCTAGTAATAAACTGCAAAGCTTGATTATCACTGTACAAGACAAATTCTTTAGGAATTAGATAGTGCCTCCACTTCTTCAAATCTTGAATCACTACATAAAATTCTTTGTCATATGTGGAATACTTCTTCTTGGTGGAATTCATCTTCTCACTAAAATAAACAACTGGCCTATTATCCTGACTCAAGACTGCTTCAATAGCTAATCCACTTGCATCACATCTCACCTGAAATGTTTTTCCAAAATCTAGTAAAACCAGAATTGGTGTTCTGTCAGTTTCTCCTTCAACACTTTGAAACTTTTTTCAGATTTCTCTGTCCAACTAAAAGACTTGTGTTTCTTCTTCACAGTGTCTAGCATGGGTGTACATATACCACTGAAATTTCTGATAAACTTTCTATAAAAATTTGCTAACCCATGAAAACTTCTCACCTCAAATATGTTGCTTGGCTATGGCCATTCTCTGATTTCTCTCACCTTTTTTGGATCCATCTTCAATTCATTTAAAGAGATCACAAAACCCAAGTATATGAGTTCCTTCTTCATAAAAGAGATTTTCTTAAGATTTATCAACAATTTCTCTTGCTGCAATTTTTCCATCACTGATGTCAAATGTCTTAAGTGTTCTTTCTCTGTCTTACTAAAGATTAGTATGTCATCTAGATATACTATGACAAATTTTCCTATGAAGTCTTTCAATACTTCATTCATCAATCTCATAAATGTGTTGGGTGCATTTTTCAACCCAAATGGCATGACCAACCATTCAAACAATCCTTCATTTGTCGTGAATGTTGTTTTCCACTCATATCCCTCTCTCATACTTATTTGATGATATCCACTCTTCAAGTATATCTTGGAAAAATAGCTTGCTCCACTCAAACAATCCATCAAATCATCCATCCTTGGTAAAGGAAATATGTACCTAATAGTTATATTGTTTATGGCTCTGGAATCTATACACATTCTCCATCCTCCATCCTTCTTTGGACTTAACAAAGTTGGTACTGCGCATGGGATTAGGCTTTCCCTGACTAAACCTTTATCCAATAACTCCTAGACTTAATTTTTGACTTCCTCATTCTCCATAGGTGTCAACCTATAAGTTGTTTTTTTTGGTAAACTAGCTCCTAGAATAAGGTCAATATGATGGTTTATACTCCTAATGGGTGGCAATGAGTGAGGTAAATCATCCACTACTATGTCAGCAAAGTTTTCTAACAGTTCTTGGATTTCTTCAGGAAAATATTCCACAGAAGTATTTGTAAGGATAACTCTAGGCTTCCTTACTACAACAAATTGTATTTCTTTCTCCTTCTTGACTTCATTCAAGAGTTCCTTCCCACTCATGAGAAGTATACTTGAACTATCTTCCCTCTTTTTCTCTTCTTCTTCTATGGGTAACAACATATGTGTCCTACCATTATTTTTTAGGGTATAAGTATTCTTTCTTCCATCATGAATAACTTTTATGTCAAACCACCATGGTCTCCCCAATAAAATATGAGAGACATCCATAGGAATTACATCACATAATATTTCATCCATATAACCTCCTATTTTAAATTCAACTTGGCATTGTTGACTTACCATTACTTGATTCCCTTTCTACAACCACGATGCCTTGTATGGGTTTGGATGTGCAGTTGTCTTCAACTCTATCTTCTCCACCATCTCTGTGGATACTATATTGTCAGTTCTCCCAATGTCTATGATCACCTTGCAAACTCTATATTTCGTCTTGCAAGCAGTCCTGAACAGACTTGTTCGTTAAACTGGCTCCTCTACCACCTTCTCTGTTTTAAGAAAAACTTTCCTCATCATGAAATTCTTTCCTCCTCCTTCTTCTTCTTCTTCCACATGCTTGTGTGCTTCAACAATGTGTTCTTTGCCTCCTCCTTCTTTCTTTCTCTCGGGACATTCCCAAGACTTGTGCCCTGGTTTTCCAAGGGTATAACATCTGACTTTGCCTCCTATGGCTCTTCCTCTTCCTCTGGAAAAAGAGCTTATTCATCCATGTTTTCCTTCCTTAGAACTTCCACCTTTCTCTGGGTGACTATGTTGTTTTCCATCTTCATGCTTTGGTTTATGGAACTTTTCTTTGTTGGTTCCCTTACCTCTACTTGAATTTCCTCCTCTATTTTGTTGGCTTTGTTTCCTGAACAATTTTTCTTCAGCTTTCAAGGCTTCTTGATAAGAATCCTCAAATTTACTAATAGACATCATGCTAATCTCCTATTGTATTTCATATCTCATTCCATTGATATATCTGGTTTTTTTCTCATCTTCATTCTCTTTCTTTCCAACCCCGATGTTCAGTCTGTAAAATTCTTCAGTGTACTCCTTCACTGATAAGCTTTTATGTCTAAGGTTTTTCAATCTCCTGAACAAATTTATTTGGTAATCCCTTGGGACAAATTTGGCTTTTATCTTGGCTACCATCATATCCCATCTTTTAATTTTCTTCTTACCTTTTCTCCTACGTTCAATTTGTAGTTCATCCCACCATAGTGTTGCATGATCTTTCAGTATTTTCACTGCAGGCTTCACCATATTTTCTTCTTCGACATCTTCTTAATTGAAGTACTTTTCCATAGCACATGCCCAATCCAACAATTATTCAACTTCCAAATTGCCTTCATACATTGGTACCTCTATTCTTGCTCTGGCTCTTATTCTTGAAACAACTTTCAATAAGCGATCTTGTGCAACATCCTCTGCTACATTTTATTCAACCTCTATCTCTTTTCTCTCATCTTCAATGATATCTCTAGTGTCTGATGCTCTTCAATGATATCTCTAGCATCTGGTGCTCTTCAATGATATCTCCAATGTCTGGTTCTCTTATCTATAAACAAACTTAATATCAACTCTGATACCACCTGATGCAACCCCCCTACTCCCCCGTCAGGACACATGACCTCCTAGTCAAGGATCTTCGATTCTTGGGTCAAATAACCCTCTAAAAGCCCAGTGGTATCCTTCTGTATCTAAACACAGGCCCCTTCAGCTCCTTGGTGCAGCTCTTATGGTACCCGTAACCTTCCCTCTCACTCTTCTATGAAATCTTAGAGTATTGGGCGTTAGCTACTTTTCTGATAAGCCCCCTATTGATATGACCTTGGGAGATGACCTCTTGTGACCATGTGATTGCGGGCGCAGCCAAAAGTGGTTTGGGATCAAAATAATTTTTAGCCCACAATTCTCTTCGATCCCCTACATGTCCTCTTGCCAAAACCACTGTCTGGATTGTGTCCCTCCTTCAACGTTTTAAATTTCATGCAACTCCTATCGCCACAATGCTACGAGACCATTGATCTCCTGATATTGACGTTGTTGTCTGAACTAATGGTTCATATCTTCCCTTTCCAAATCTACGGACCAGATCTACCCTTCCTAAATCAACAAATGTAATCTCCTTCATGATTACAGACTTTGGGATTTTCAAGTATCAAAACCTTCTTTCCTCCGTACCTCAATCTTCCAGAGTTGACGATCTACTAACACCTATCCTTCTTAATCAACGACGATGCCTTTACTTCATCTATTTAACCTTTGAACTTAGATCAATGGTCTTTTGGCTCTCTTCTCGATCAATGGTCCAGATCTCCTTCAGGTCTCCGGACTTCTAAGATCTCAAATCTCAAACTTCACTTCCCCTCTAAGTACATGGGATTTTTCCATGCATCCTACTGAATCAGATGGTTGAGGCTTACTTTAGGACTTTACCTGGAGTTCACAGATTTATGCCACGTCTCCCCTGATCTGACGACTATGAGTTACTTCAGGACTTTACCCAGAATTCACTGATCTACGCCATGTCTCTTCTATATCTGGTAGTCCAGATTCACTTTGGACGATCCAACGCTTGAGATTCACTTTGGATGATTTGAAAATTAAGATCTACTTCGGATGATTGAACTATTGAGGTTTACTTCAGCTCTCTGGCTCTCCAAGCTTCGGGAGTTTCAAATCTCAACTAAAAATCGTGAAGTTATTTCCCTAGAGTCTACAATTTGTCACCATGTGTCCCTCTAGATCAGACGGTCCAGATCTTTTTCAGCTCTTCAGGGTCTGGGAATCTCAAATCTCAACTAAAACCCTAATGCAATTTACCTGGAGCTAATGATCTGCTGACAAGTGTCCACTCACAAATCGAGGGCTCTTGGCTCTTCGGCTATTTGCGCTTCAAGATTTTCAAGTCTCAACTGAAAAACTCTTGAATACATTTCCTGAAGCTATTGGTCTACTGACATGTATATCTTGGTGATCAATGGTCAGGATCCTACTTCGGCTATTTCACCTTCTCTTTTTCCATAAACTTTCGAAGTTGTGGATCTTGTGCCACCTGTCTTCCTTGACGATGGATGGTCCCAAACTACTTTAGGATTTCAAAACTTTGATAAGTTCTCTCTCATGTGTGTGAAAAGATCTAAGGATCATGCACCTTTCTCTGATGATACGGTTGTTGATCCTTTTCAATGTGATCCAATGGCCACTATCGCTCCTCCTCCTGAGCTTTTGATTTCTTTTGACTTAGAATATTTATCAGTCTTCAAAGGTCTCGACCTTTTCTCCTCCTATGAGTCCGACTCATGGATCTTGCCAACACTTATGAAAAGTGATATCCCTTATGAGATTGATCCTTAAATGATTTCAACTTCCCACACACTCCTTGTGTTCAGGGATTTCGATAACTCATTTTGAAGGATTTCTTGAAAATAAATTCTTCTCGCCCTCCCGACGTTCCTCAGTTTCGGTTCTTCGATGCTTAGTCGTTCCTTGACGTTGTGCACTCCTTGCACTTAGTCTAAGTTTCCTTTTCTCTCTCACTGAACTCTTCTGAGTCAATCTGATACTCAGTCGACACACTCCTTGCGTTCGATATGCACACCTTGCATACAATTTTCAGAAGAGAAGCAAGTGAAACTTACCCAGTTTCATCACAAACTCATATGATCAACTTCTCGAACAATCATGTATGAACGAAAAATGAACTAAATCACATACACAAAATGTAACATTCATTTAGTCACACAATAAAATGAACATAGTCCAAGATTTGGGACAATTATGTCTATTTTATTCATTGATGAAACAAATTACATATATTGTAGTTCTTCACTGTGTCTTTCTTGTACTCTATTCTGCTCTGTTGATCTCTATCTTCCTATCTCATAATACTTTTACAATACAACAACAAATTATCTAAGGACTGGCTCCATGAGATCTCTTGTCCTATCTGCAACCTATCCTATCAAGTCATAGTGGTTACCTACTTTGTCCCATTACAATAACTAATAGTTATTTCCATATAAGAGTCAACAATCTATATCTACAACTCCTTACAGTCCTATACGACTTTACAAACATGTTGTATTTAAAAATGTTGTTTCCAAAATATCTCAACAACTCGATTTACTTCTGAATTAAATGTTGAGATGTCATGTCCCTGCCTCCACACTTGCGTATTTGACTTTGAAGGCCATGCTCCTACATCATGAGTGTTGCGCCTCTTTTGTCACCTAAATGAGGAAAACAGAGGTGCTTACAAGCTTAGTTGGGTTAGATAAGCAAGACAGCTGTAAAGGAAAGGGTTAGAAAAAGAATCATAAAAGAAAAAACTAAGAATTAAACTAAGAAATAAAAGAACAACTAAACTATTGAGCATAAGGCCATAAGAACAAAAAACCAATAAGACTCATGTCACCAATGGCAAGGATTATATTAGTGAAAGAAAACACCAAGAAGAAAGAGGACTTCGGGACCTTTCTTCCTCCAACGGAGGGCTCTTGGACCCCAACAACTAAGCTCTTCTTACAACTTTGAATGAAATGGTGAAATAATCCCAAGCTAATCCACTCAAGAGGTGAGATGGATTGCCCAATGTAATGATGCTATTATACTCTTGATGAGAAAAGAGGATTCCCCAAGAGAATAGCAGTATCATAACCTTGCAAATGAAGTCCTTGAAAATGAAGTGCACCCATGTCTTTGTTTTATAGCACCACTTTGAGGTATTGTGCAACCAGCTTATAGTGTGAAAAGAGGCTACTTAGGGCATTTTTAGTATTTTGACCAGCCACCCAATTGGATTCAATTGAGATTTGGGTGTCAAATCAACTTGGAAGATGAACCAAAAGTGGGTGGGAGGCCGACCAATCTCATAAATGCATCGTTCTCAGATGTGTGCAGCTTTTAGCAACCACAGTCGCGCATCGTGTGCCTGTGCGCTTTTTGGGCATTTTTGTATCGCGCATGTGCATGCGCGCTCTATGTAGTCATAGCGCACCTTAATTTTATCACTGGTTGTATAGTTTTGGACCTTTTGGAAATGATTTTGTGGTAATTTTGGTCCATGGGTGACCTCATAACTGTTTGACGATGTTGGATTCCTGTAACCGTTTGCGGACAAAATTCCAGTGATAACAGATGCCCCCTGATGGATGAGGTCAGTGGCATACATATAGCCAAAATTCATCAATGTTTCTTCTACTGAGAGTGTCATTGTAAGAGAGAGCGATAGTGAGAGTATCAAGAGTGACTTGTGGGAGGGAGAAGGGGACCTGTAGGACCCAACCTTCCATAAGATGTGTAAAAATAAATTGTGTACAAACGAGGCGGGCATGCCCCATGCTCATGTCATGTAACTTAAAAAAGAATGGTGTTGTATAGTAACTGAAATGGTGTGTTGATGTAGACAACTACAGTGCCTTCGAGGGCGGTTGTGATAAAGGTGGAAGACAATTATGAGGAGGAAAATACTCTAAATAGTAGGCAATGACACCTGTAAGAAGTATCACGGATTCTGTAGGCATTGATAGCCCAACCAAGTTTAGAGTTCTATGACACCTGTAAGAAGTATCATGGATCTTGTAGGCATTGATAGCCTAGCCAAGTTCAGAGTTCTTCGACAAATATAAGAAATAACTGCAATAGTCGCAAAGTAAGACCCACTATAACATGAGAAAGTGTTGAAGTCGAATGTTATGGGGGTCAATGATAGCAGGGAGCAATTGTGGTTCTCCTTGTGCTGTTCGAGACCTCTCATTGGAAAGGTAATGAGAGTCGAGATACTGTCACCCTTCTGGAAACTGTGTTGATGTCGACAAAAGGGGGACGCCACTCCAAGAAGCAAAGGGCTTCGTGAAATCTACTAGGTGAGGTTAGGAACTGAGGAGGTACATGGATGAAATCAAGATGTATGAAGACTCAAGACTTCCCTTGGTTGGGGGTATATGAAAAGTATAAGTGGCCACAACCGTTCAACTAGGTCGAGTGTCAGGGGGACAACAAGATGTGGGATAAGTTTTGCTAGGTGTGGGACAAAGTGGACAAACTCAGAGAGCAAAGGTAAGTGGCCTATGTGATACTCGGAGTATATGGATGATGTCAATAAGAGTAGATGATAAGGAGTGCCCCAACCAAGGGCGACATGGGTTGCGTTTTCCAAGAAAGGGAAGAAGGTTGCAAAAGGTGACGACAAAAATATATGTAAATGATGGAAACAAAGTATTTTTACAATTTATAAAGAATAATTTGGGATGAGAGTACAAATACAGAAACGGGTGCCCCAATGTAATATGGTTGAGCCAGTGAGGGCGCAATGTGCTTGGAGAAATGGTGGAGGTTGGGGGCCCCATGGGTGGGTTTCTGTATGAGGTAGATGGGATGGAGGGAAATTTGCGGAGGGGCAAACTAATTGTGGATGAAATGGAGGTTTAATGATACTACGGAGGTGCAATCAAAATAGAGCCTTGAAGAGATACTCTGGGAGTCCATTGGGAAAGCTAGCAAAATGAGGAGAAGGAGTATGTGGCTGATTCATGACATGATGTAAGACTATCAGGACTCCCATCCCTAAAGGGTTGAAAAAAAACATGAGTGTCAAAGTGCCAAAGGGTGCTATGAATGGGACAACTCATGTGGGGGAGAGTGCTACTGGGTAACAGTACCTAAAATGCAATGGAGGTGTCGATACTGCAGAGCTAGAGATGGGGATCCTAAAGGAAAATTTCAGAGGGTGTGACTGGAGATGCAATTGAGATTCAGAGGGAATGATTACATGCTAGTGTTGATTATATACCTGAAGGGGTTGCGTTGATGTATGATGACCAAGTACCTATACACATGAAAACCAAATACCTAACGTGAACAATATCTGAAGAGAATCGAACATACAAGCATTTATTTGATAATTTTGAACATGAGCATGCGTACTTGGATGGGGTATGAAAAAATGGCACCTCGAGGGCTAAGGATAAAAAATTACCCAAGGAATGTCTTGGTGTAGATGACGATATGTTGATCCCATGGCTGAAGACAGATCGAAAAATGGACACCCGAAGCTCCCGGAATGGTGTTTGGAAGTTTGGCAACAAGGCCTATATATAGTTGTAGGGCCCACATTTCCACCACATTTGTACTTGCTGTCAAAGTGACTGGACGAGAGGTATTCAGAGGATATTTGGAGATTCTAGGAGAATGAGGCATCTGATTTAGGACCAAGGTGCTTTAGGTTAGTAGTCTTATTGTCCTGCATAGAAGTAGGTTTTAAATTTGTGGGTAGGGCCTGTACGGAGAGTCGTACAGGGGTTTTTATGGGTGTGGGGCCCCCAATGCACGGGCGATCCGGAAATATACATGCACGGGTGCACGCGTGCTATCCAGATATCCATGCATTAGTGCACCCATAGGGGGGAAAAAGGCGTTCATGGTATGCACGCATGTTTGCTACACAGCTACACATGGGTGCGTGGCTGTGTAGTGGATAGGCGCGCTGTGATGCATGCTTGTGTTTGTGATAGGGGTGCATGGAGGCGCCCATGTATGGTGGACAGGAGTTCACACATGTGCACCTATGGTATGAATAGGATCACATGTGTGCACGTCTGTGGGGTGAACATCCACGCATATGTGCATGCCTATGGGTTAAACAGCCGTGCCTTGGGGGAAAGGCTGATGAGTGAAAAAATTATCTTTTTTGGAGATTTTAATGTGTTTTATGGTCAAGATGGTTGATCTAGGACTGTATTATGTGGTTGCAGGCGATCATTTTCATGATTCCAGTCCACTGGTGAGAGCGGGACTGGTCATAGCTGAGGGATGTCGTGGCTAGTGAGGAGCCGAGGGTTTGTGCCACTTTGGTAGCCTATGGGCTGCTGAAGTTCTTCTAGTGCCCATTGATACGGGCTCAAGAGTATATTCTGCAGTTTTTGATCCAGATATGGAGTCTGAATTTGCATTGTTTTATGGTGCAGGGAGAGCAACTAGCATTCACTGCAGTGAAGGATGTGTACTTTCTAATTGGGCTCCCTTTTTGAGGAAGGCCCTTACCAATGGAGCCTGTGTTACCTGGGGACATGCAGTTAGCTACCTTGGGCCGTAGGTATTTTTCGAGGGAGAACTTCATGTCAAGCTCCGTAGTGAGTATCGGGGCAATGGATGCTTTAGTTCATCACTATGTAGCAGCGATGATTGTGAGGGTATATGGGTCCCTCACGACTCAGTGGATCAGTGGTGGTTAGCTGAGGGTTATGGGGAGTGCACTGGCCAGAGAGCATTTTTCCTGGAGTTTGATGTTGCATGTCAAGATGGTAGGGTAGCTGGACAAATGTCAGACTGTGGACTCAGGGGAATTTTCCTTTGGGTCCATCTTGGTGGCCTAGTTTTTGGAGAGGGTGCCAATGTTGCACCCTAGAGTTTTATTGGGCACACCTGGTGCACGAGAGCCATGATTGAGGCGGTGGTCGATGATTTTGATTCTCCATGATGGTGGTGAGGGTGGCCATTTTTTCACAGCCGAGGCTGCACAGGTGTGGAGGCAGATGTCGTAGATCATACTGCAATATCCATACTGTGGTGTTGACTTCCAGGGTGATCCGGATATGGTGTTACCTCCAGGGGAGGTGTTTGATCACCGAGGTATGTTTGTGATTTTGATATGTTGATTTTTGAGATAGCATGAAATGTGTATTATATATAGATACTGATACTATCATTTGGTTGTGTGTATGTGCAGATGTGGGACCTCACAGGCATGAGGTTGAGTTGATGAGAGCGTCGGCTCGTCAGGGGCCAGTGAGACCATCGCAGGGAGAGCTGTAGGCAAGAGAGAGACATCGGTGCGACGACATTGAGGCGAGACCAGCCAGTCATGAGAGAGTGGCTAGGAGACACCATTTTGATGACATTGGTGTTGGGCCATTGCATGCTCCTCCAGTGGAGGCCAAGGGAGATTTTGAGGATATTCACCACCGCTTGGAGGTGGTGCTATATGGAGTGCCCGAGGG
>JASDQU010502221.1:34398-44444 GCA_032191745.1 Picea mariana | reverse complement strand
AAGCTATTTTTTCAAAAGAATGATTAATGTGAATTAAATTCAAGTTAATGGAGAATTTCCTTGAAAAGTCTACCATTAATAATGACCTTTCAATATTTTAATTAGTTGTTGTCCTTTGTAAAATTAGCATTAAATATATCTTGGGGAAAGTGAAAAATAATACACGTATTACGGTGGAGGATCGGATGTGTATGCTAAGATATATTAGAATCAAGACCAACCCGCAGGTCCGCCAACCCGCAGTGAAAACTCAAGAAATGGTTAAGTATGGGGATGCATCGGTAGGATGTAAGGAGAATAGAATTTCAAATAGTTATGACCCGTGAACCTGTGGTGAAATAAAAAAACGACTAAGTATTGAGTTATCAAGAGATAAGAGAAAATTTCTTCAAAATGACTAAGTATCATAAGTCAGTCAGTCAAACTTGTGGTGATGATAATCAAAGGAGCCGGGTAAGTGGTTCATACCCGCAGTGAAAAAAATGAAAAATATTCTAATTAAAGTACAATAAGTCACGGAACACGGTGTGCATTTTGATGACGGTGAAGTTTTGGACTTTAACAATACAAAGAAACGAACCCACGAGAAACAAAAAATGAACTAAGTGTTGCTACAAAATAGATATGGAAAAATATTGTGTTGCATTATGATGATGACGAAAAATTAGACTTGTAAGACAATATACGCGAACCCACAAAATACTTCAAGAATACTCTAATTATTGATGCATTTTGGTGAGAGTAGAGTAGAATGGTGCACTTTGAAGATGACAGAAGTTACGACAAGACTCATGAACCAACCACAAAATTGGTAATTTTTCTAAGTATAGGAACATGATATACAAGAGAGAGAGAGAGAGAGAGAGAGAGAGAGAGAGAGAGAGAGAGAGAGAGAGAGAGAGCATTATGACATGGCGTATTTTAGGATCAACATATGGCTCCAATTGTGGAATAGAAACCCCTTGAGGATTACTAAGAATCCATAATATCACCCATTGGGTATGGAGTCGGTATGAGAAAATAGATTGAAAAATAAAGGATTACAAAATATGAATAGGAAAAATAAAAACTATGTACAGGTGAGAAAAAGATTAATCAAGATAAAAAAAAATTAAGATATTGTCCATTGACTAGAAACATTCGATTTTTTCCCTTCATGTCTTTGAGAAAATAATAATTGTATCCCAAGACTTTTTCAATCGGATAAGGGCCGATCCATAATGCTTCAAATTTCATGTGCAGAGAATATTTCTCCTTGGCTTTGTTCCACAATAATATCCACTGCCCCTTTTGAATATATTTGGCTAAATCACTTTGATCAAAACATATTTTACAGATTGCTACCTTTGATTTATTTTCCTCAATGCCTCATTTCTTTATTCCTCCATATGCATCAACTAGTTATACCTTCTTATTGGAGGAGAATTTTCTTCTGTGTCTTCAGAATTTATGGCATATGATAAGGCATTTAGTTCCATATGACTTAACATTTTTTCTTCTTTCCCATATACCAATGTGTATGGAGACAACCCAGTGTTGTGTTTTGATGCAAGTCTACTGGCCCATAATGCATATATTAATTTTGTATGTCAATTTCTTTGATTCAAATCAATTGTTTTATTAAGGATTTGGATCCATGTTTTGTTTGTAGATTCAACTAATCATTTCTATGAGGATAATATTTTGAATATTGTCCCATTATAATACCAAATTTTACACAAAATTTGGTAAACTTTGACCCAATAAATATTGATCCATTTTCTATAATAAACTTCTCTAGAACTCCAAATCTTGATAAAATATTCTCTTTGAGGAAATTTATGAGCTCTTAAAAATCAACCTTCTTAAGAGCTACAACTTCTTGCCACTTTGTAAGATAGTCAGTTGCAGTAAGAATATACGAATGACCTTTACTGGACTTAGGATTAGTTGGGCCAATGACATCAAGTCCCCACTGTACAAAGTTTCTTCAACTATTCTAGACTACAATGACATTGCTGCTCTTTTCATTTTTCAAGGAAAAGTTTGGCAAGAAATACACTTTCTAATCATTCCATATGAATCTTTAAAAATGGTTAGCCAATAATAGCTTGCTCTCATAATTATTTGTGTTGTAGCTATAGGTGAAAAATGTTCTCTGCAAATTCCTTCATGAAATTCAACAAGTACCTTTTGGGCTTTCATTGAATCCATGCAACTTGGCAACATTCCATCAAATAAAATTTCTTCGAAAAAGTATTTCAACAACTAGTACATACTGGTTTTCCTTCATATTTAATGTCCTTCTTTCTTTTGAATACATACCATTTGGGAATTGGACATATTTTAGACATGATATGATATCCTTATACCATTATGATGTGGATGAAGGAGATCCCGTTGAAATTGATATAACCCCATTTAGTGAATCATTCCCTATCATAAGTTTACATAACCCTTTTACTTTAACTGCTTTCAATAGATTGATCTTAATATCATATTCTTGAATTTTTTCAATCCAATTTTCCCATTTCCCTTCTCTCAGTTTTTTTATTAAAGAGCATTTTTATTGGAGATGTTGGAACATATGATATAACATGAGATGACAAGATGTAAGTTCTGAAGTGTGCCATTTCTTTAACCAATGAAAGGACCTACTTCTCTTTTTTTGAATATCTCGACTCATAAAACTTATTGGAAGTTATTCTCCTTTGAGATTCCTTTGTGTCAAGATAGAAGCAATGGTCTCTTATGAAGCAAAATAATATATGATAAAATATTTATCAAATTTTGGACTAAAAATAACTAGAGTTGAAGTAATTGCAGGCTTGATCTTAGTGAATTCTCTTTAAATTTCTTGTGTCCATTCAAATTTTTGATTCTTTTTCAACAAGACATTTATCGATTTCACAATTGTGGCATAATCTGGAACAAATCTCCTTACAAAATTATTCTTGCCAAAAAATGATTGTACTCCTTTTTTTGATGTTGGAGGGATCAATTCATTGATAGCTTTAACTCTCTTCAGATCAATGTGAATTCCTTCTTTACTGACTATATGTCCCAACAATTCTCCCTTTGAAACTGCTAACAATCATTTCTTGGGATTTAGAGATATTCCGTATAATCTACATCACTCAAATACTCGCATTAAATGTTCAATGTGCTTTTCTCTTACTTTGGAATGAATAGTAAGATCATCTTGATAGCCAGCCATAAATTTTCCAATTAAATATTTGAAGGCATGATCCATTTCCCTCTGAAAAGTGGCTCCATCATTTTTCAAGCCAAAAGGCATGTGTACACGTGCATATGTCTCCCAGGGTGTGATGAAAGTAGTTTAAAGCTTGTCTTATTCCACAACCAATACTTGGTTATACCCAAAGAAACCATCTAACATAGACATCGGAGCTGAACCAGTCACTTGTTGCAAGGGCATTCCATGTTAGGGGTGGGATGTTTTCTTTAATACTTTCCTTGTTCAAATCTCTAAAATCAACACAAAGATGAGTCTCCCCACTTTTCTTCCTTAATATAACAGGGTTTAAAAGCCATTATGAGTTTCTAATCAGAAAGACTATTATGACCTTCTTCAACTTTTCCAACTCAACTTTTATGGGGGGTTTTAATTTAGGATTCACAATCCTCAATTTCTGTGTGGCCAAATTTTCTCCTTCTTTTATTGGTATGATATGTTGAAATATGTACTTATCATACTCCAAATCATCATACATCCATGCAAAAAAATCATAATACTCTTTGAACAAAATGGTGTATTGATCAACTTCTTTCTCAATGCAACTGGTATTGATATTTACATACTTAAGAGAATCTTGGGTGCAAATATTTATTTTCTGAGTTTCCTGCACTTTTATAATAGACACTTCTTATTTCAAGTTGGGAAATTTAGTGTGGCCATCTCATGTGAAAAGAGATTCAAAATTGATACAACCCTTTGAAAGAGATATATGACTTTGATATTCAGGTATTTCTACAGAATCATTTGTATCAACAAGAAATTCAACCAATTGCTCATCATTCTCAAAAACTTGGAGATAATATTGATTATCTGGAATTGAAGGATTGGAAATCCTTTTGACCTGGAATGTATTTTGACTTTGTGGATCATCATGATTGAATAAATATGCAACAACCACTAGTGAGTTTGCCTTCTAATTCTTATCTATTGGGATAAAAGAAATACTAAATGAACTAAAAGAATTCATGAGTTCATTTACTCTTTTGGCATAAAATTTCAATTTCTTTTTTTTGATCTTTTACTTCTTCTTTACATGATTTATAACCGGCTCTAAATCACCAATTACTATCAAGTGTTCAATTTTCATTCATAGTGCAAGATTCATTCCTTGTATCACTACTTCATATTTAGCTTCATTTTTTGTACAAGGAAATTCAATTTTGATGGTGTGTGGATATATAACTGAACTAGGGCTCTTGAAAACAATCCTTACTCCGCTTTCGGATTTAGAGCAGGCACCATCAAAAGATATCTTCCAAAATCCTTCAAAAGAATCTTCTCCTTCTTGGTTTGAAATACCTGGATGTTGTAGATCAAACACAACATAGTTTCCAATCCCATCATCAATCTAGTCGTGCATCAATTCATTATCTTTTTTCCTGAAAGAAACTGTCTTTTTGGCTTCTAGGAGAAATTTCACCATTGTTCCATCTTTTTTTGGTAACATCATACAGATTCCATTATTCATGATGCAACCTCCAATTAGTAAGCACCAATGTCTTCCCAGAACTACTCCATATGCTGGAGTAAAATCCACCACGATGATAGTGAAAATAATTGTGATATGGGGCACTATAGTTATCCAAGCACATAAATCTTTGATTTCCCCATATGCTGAGAATTTATTGAATCTATCACATATATACTTTCTTCAGTTTCATAATACTTCGTACATCCCATTCCCAGAGCTTCCATTATTGAAAAGGGTGCAATATTATTGGTTGTTCCATTGTAACCAAACAATTGTGTAATACTACATCATGTGTTTATGTTGTGATGTAGAACGGTGGGAACTTACCTTTTGGTTTGATTGTTGAAATATTTTTTTGAAGCTTGGAATTTGTTACAACGGCTTCAATTCTTGTAGTTGTCTCATTCAGAATCTTGAGAATATTTTCTCTTCATTGTGGGATATTTACAACCTCCATGAAAGGGATCTAGTAATTCTCAACTTAGTTAAGTCATCAATTACATTACAAGTCATTTGTGGGGGATTCTTCACTTGATTTTCAACTGCTTGATGTTTTGATGTTTTGATGTTTCTGGAACATTTGTTTTGTTTTTCTCTTTTTCTTTTTCAAAAATTTCTTTTGTTTTGAATATGTTGACTTCTGCCCTAGTTTACACAATATTTTATTTTGATATATCTAACTCTTCATGTTCATAAAAAATATACAAAGATGACTCACAATATTCAATATTTTTTTATCACATCCAAGGAAAGAAAGATAAAAGGCCCACATATGAGAGAAATTTAAAGGAGTATTTTCATTCAAAACAAGATAGAAAATGATAGAAAACCTTTAAATATCCGATGCTCAAAACTCAGAGTTCAAAATATATTATTAAAGTTTATCCCAGAAGTAGTTCTCTGCCACTTTTTCAAAAAATAATATAATCTTTTATAGTTTTAAAAATAAAATGCATTCGTCCAAAGTTGGACTGGATTGGGCTCCCATGGGACATAAAATAAAAGAACAAAACATAGTTGGAGATGAAAAGAAGACAAAAGGAAGCGATAAAAAATCGGTTATGTTTTTCTTAGGATAAATAAGACACAACTGGATGACTTTTGAACCGGAAGAGAAAATAATTGAAAATAATGTGATTGATATTACTCACGGTGAAGATGTTCTCTCTCTCTCATTATTTTCCCACCAATGCTCCTTTTTTATTCTATTGAGTTGTGGTTTTTGGGCTGGTTGTAATTGCCACTTCTTGATTTTCTTTAGTTATATTGATTAAGTCTTGATTTAACCAATTTTCAACATAGTCCCTCATGGGAGTGACAACTACCTATTTTCTCAATCTTATATCAAACAATGAATCTTCAATGTCTCGGTAGTCAATTAAAACTTGATGTAATGTGCCCTCTATATTCTCATTCTTGTTCGTGTAACTGACTAACCACTTTTCTACTTCAAATTTCGAGTATTCCATTATACCTTTGAACCTTTCCACTGATGCCAATTTTAATGATTCCAATTTTGCCTCATACTGTTCCCTATTCATAAACACTGAATTTAAAATGATTTTTGTGTCATCAACTTCTCCTATAGTTCTAGCTAAGTTCAAATCAATTATTTTTAAATAATACTCACCTCTTTTGACACTTAGAGTGTCAAGGTCATCCAATATTTCTTTTAAGCATTTAATTGTTTTAATCCAACAAGCCTTTAAATGTTTAATGTGAGTTAGGGAGGGTAATTATTATTCCTTTATTTTATGCTTGGTAATATTTGAAACTTTAATAAAAAAGTAGTGATTTCCTCTTTATAAAACCCTTCATCATTTCCAATATTAACTTCCAAATATTGTTTCAAATTCACCATTTTTAATGCCAAAGCAATGAAGTTGTTCATTAATTCCCATGTCTCAAGAATTAGAGACATTATCTTCTTAATTTTCTTTCCAATATATTGTATGAAAGTGGAAAGCAAGCTTGACATCTCTTTGAGTTTCAAACTAGACTCTATTGTACCATCCAAAGTCTTCCATGGTTTCATAGTGGTGATTAGACTTTTAAATATTAGAGGTGGCATCAATACAATTTCCAATTCTTTGATTCTTTCTTTCAAACTGACATTTTTTTCTTTACATCTCATCAATTGATACTTCAAGTGCTTCCCATGTAGCCTTGTGGATGCGAGCAATTATGGAAGGTGGTACACTGTTGATCTCTAAATCTGAATTGGATTTTCCTTGAATCCTTTTATTTTTTGAATGGAGTCTTTGAATTTTTTTTTTTTTAAACTTTTATCGAATAGAGAATTTTGTACCAGTGTGAATGATTCCTCTTCTAAAAAGGATTGTTCTTGAGTTGCAACTTACTTTCTCTCTTGAAGTCTCTTCTCATTTTTCAGGAAATTATATATTTTCTATATCAACATCCAGATCCATGTCTTCAAGGAAAAACTCATCTTCAAGTACAATCTCCTCTACCTATTGGTGAGTACTTTGTCTTTTTCTTTTAACTTGAAGCTTATGATATCGCTCCAAATTTCCCTTTTGAGGGTTTTGGTCACCTCCATCATCATAATTGTTGGACAGAGACTTATTTTTCTCTGGTTCCGCTGACTGAAAATTTTTCTTGGGTGGGCCGCTTCTCTGTGAAACATTGGGAGAATGAGTACTTCTTTCATCAACCACTCTTCCCCTCTGTTTGTGTTGATCTGTAGTACTAATTACAGTCTTGATGTCTTCTGGTTTCTTTTCAACAATTATTTTTGGTGGGTCTTGACTGTCGCCTTCCTCTTTTCCAAATAAAATTGTATTATAAAATGAATTACTGAAACCAACATATTTTGTATGGTCCATGAAAAAGTGGTTGGGGTCAAACCCCTTGATTTCTTCTGCAAAATTTAAACTGTATTGGTCCAATTGCACTGCAAATTCATCAATTTTGGAAATACCTCTCAATTGAATTTCCTCAATTTTCCACGGTAAAGGAATGAATTGTTTCTTTCATTTATCATGAAAGAAATGTACACAAAATTTGTATTGTCTAGAAACCTCTATAACAAACGTTTTATGAGGAACATAGTGTGGGAGAAAAAGAGGTATTTCACGAGAACAATAGATTCTAACAACACTATAGTGTTCCATACTTTCAATACTCCCCTTTTTGACCAAGAAGGTTGATGCTTCCAAGGGCAGTCTAGATGTTCTCGAACCAAAGATGAGTTTCTTAAAAGAAGAGACAAATGCATTATAAAATTCATAAAATGCTTAGTAACCTTTTTTTTCCATAAGGATTGGTACCACATTGGTACTGGGTCGATTTTAAAGTCAACTCGTCTTGTCGCACTTAAACCCTTAAATACATGACAATAGGTGATAACAAATATCAAATATGAGGACATATAAAATCTCTTATTTTTCTTAAAATTTGATAATTGCAAAGAGATTTCTCCATAAATAATCTTCACCCAATCGAAGATTGCTTGTTCATGAACTGTGAAATGTCAAATATAAAGAGCCAACAGAGGAATATTTTTTGTAGAGTCTTGACCTGCCACTCTGGAGAAAAGACGCACTATCTCTCGATAAGGATTTTTCAGTAAACTGACTTGAATATTGGATGGGTCTTCATGAAACGTTGTAGGTTCTTCAAGATATTCATGTAAACGTTCCAATCCATTGTTTCTTTCCTTCAGGAAACTTCTAGCTTTGTCTCCTTTAAATGTTATTGTTGGATCGGGAAGTTTTAACATTCTTTTAAAAACTAATGGTGACAAAGAGACAAAATATGCTCCTTGGAGTTGGATTATCCTCCGATTTTGATCATAATTTTCTACACACCAGGAAACTCTCTCTCTAGAATAAAAAACTTCGAGTACACAACCTGCAAAGGAGATGCCTGATGTTTAGACTTTGTTTTTGCTCCTTTATGGCAATGGAAATGATGAATAATTCCAATATAACCTCGACCAATAAAATCTTCGGTCCTCCCGCCCGAACAAGTTTAGAGTGTCACTCTAGAATTGTTCTCTTCTTCTCATTGTCATGTTGATGAAGTTGGCCAACACTTGTACAATCACTTTGAGACATTAATTTCAAAGTAAAATATTTTTCGATAATATAACTTAGAGCTCTTTTTTCAAAGGAATGATTAATGTGAATTAAATTTGAGTTAATGAAGAATTTCCTCGAAAATTCCTCCATTAATAACAACCTTTCAATATTTAATTAACTGTTATCCTTCGTAAAATTAACATTAAAGATATCTTGGGGAAAGTGACAAAAAAATACATGTATTACAATGAAGGATCATATGTGCATGCCAAGATATATAATAATCGATATAAACATGTGGGTACACCAACCTACAGTGAAAACTCAATAAATGGTTAAGTATGCAGATGCATCAATCGAATGTAAGGATAAGAGAATTGCAAAGAGTTATGACCCACGAACTTGTGGTGAAATAAAAAATCAGCTTAGTATTGAGTTATCAGGAGAGAAGAGAGAATTTATTGAAAATGACTAAGTGTTGCAAGTCGGTCGGTCAGACTTGTGGTGATGAAAATAAAATGAGTTGGGGAACTCAAAACTCACCACGAACCTGCGGTGAAAAAAATAAAAAAGATTCAAAGTAAAGTGCAATATGAGGGTTACAGAACATGATGTGCATTTTGATGGTGGTGGAGTTTTAGACTTTAACAAGACAATGCAACAAAACCATTGGAAACACAAAATGAGCTAAGTGTTGGTACAAAATAGATACAATGGAAGATTGCAGTGTGTTCTGATGATGATGGAAAATTAGACTTGCAAGACAATATGTGCGAACCTGGGAAATAATTCAAGAATACTCTAAGTATTGGTGCATTTTGGCGAGAGCGGAGTAGAAAGGTTCACTTTGAAGGCAAAAAAAGTTACAACAAGACTCATGAACCCGCCACAATATTGGGATTTTTTCTAAGTATAGGAACATGATATACAAGAGAGATAGACTTGTGACTTAGCATATTTTAGGATCAACAGGCCTAAATCTTGGGTTTGTTCCCCTAACCATATCCAAGGTCTAGAAACTCATAATTAAAGTTCAAAACCTCATAAGACTGATTATACGCATTCGAGAGACCAGGGATACCATGGAAAGGTCGTTTGTACTAGTTCAACATTTCATTGTTGGCCCTATATGTCTAGAATATTCCTTTAGGAAATAAGGCATGGGTTTCCTCTATTAATCATGTCTAAGGAACCAATACCAATAACTAGTGCTAATAATATCCTAATGATACCCATATCCTCTCTTGAAGGCCAAATATCCCCTCGAGTGGTCATATATGGTTTTTTGAGTTGT
>JASDQU010502220.1:74102-84628 GCA_032191745.1 Picea mariana | reverse complement strand
CCCCCCCCCCCCTCAAGGTACATTGTATCGAAAAAATGAATTGACAGTTATTAGGAAACTGTGTCCTTCACTCCAAGACAACTACGTAGAGAATGGACTTCTGCTTAATGAAGGAATTGGTGAAGATGTTTGTGGTCTATTCTGCTAAAGGAAAAAACTGTAGGTCGATGATCCCCTCATGTAATAATTCCCATATGTAGTGCATGTGGATCTCAGTGTTCTTCATCTGTTTCTTATGAAATGGATCTCTGCATAAATTTAGAGTTATCTAATTGTCACACCAAATGATGATTAGTCGGTGAAACTGAATTCCCAACTCAATGAGAAAATGTTGTAGCCACATAGCCTGAATTGTTATGTTAACTACCCATTTGTAAGCTGCCTTAGTTGAATATAGAGAAATAGAAACTTCCTTGTTTCTTGACCAATAGATGGGCCCATAACCTAGACTGAGTGAGTAACCATATGTGGACTTACGATCAATGTTATTGCCATACCAGTCATAATCAGTGAACACGATGAGTTCCAATGCAGAGTTTGTTTCATAGTGAATCCAAAAAGTGATGGTTCCCTATACGTATCGAAGGATACACTTTGAAACCTTCCAGTCTAGCTCATGTGGATCTTGCATGAACCGAGAGACTAGTCCAACTGCATAGGAGAGGTTTGGTCTGGAGTGTGCGAGATACAACAAGCTCCCCACTAGATGTCTATACAATGTGTTGTCCACCAGTGTAGTGTCCCCACCATCCTCAAGTCCAATTCCTGATAGGAAAGAATTTGGGGTAGACTTGAAGTATAACATCTGGAATCTCTCGAGGAGATCTTGTGCATACTTGTCCCGAGACAATTTGATGCCTGATGCATCTTGATTGATCTTGAGACCAAGAAAGAAATGTATCGTACCCATGTCCATCATAAAGAACCTATCATGCATAATCCTCTTGACTGCAGCAATCACATAAGTTGAGCTACTGGTGATCAAAAAGTTATCAACATACAGAACTAGGTGTAGAAGTGAATCATCCATCATGAGCATGTAAATGTTTGGGTCTGACTTACAACGTACAAATTTCTGTGACAATAGGTAGGATTCCGTTTTGTAATAACATTCCCTTGGGGTCGAATTGAGGCCATAAAGGGACTTATTCAGTAGACAGAGAAAAGATGAATCATGCATGAATCCCTGGGTCAGATCCATATATATATCCTTAGAGAGGTCTCCATGAAGAAATTCATTCTTCACGTCAATCTAATGGAATTCCCATCCCTTGGCTTTTGCAATAGAAAGTGCCAAGTGTATGGAATCCATATTCATTACTGGAGATAAGGTCTCATCATATTCAATGATGTGCATCTACCGAAAGCCTTTGGAGACTAGCTTGGCTTTGTATCTACTAACCTATCCATTTGCTATGCTCTTGGTCTTGTAGACCAATATGCACCTGAAAAGTTTCCTTTCTGAAGGAAGGGGAACCAAATCACAACTCTGGTTCTCTAGGAAGAATTTGTACTCCTCCTTCATGGAGGATTCCCAAAATGGATTCCCAACAGTCTCTCCATAAGAATGTGGATCTGAACACTAAACCAAGAAAATATTCATAGGCATCAGTTCAATGGAGGTGAGTGTAAGAGGAGGCTCCTCAAAATCATATCTAGTTCTCCTGGTATCAGTTTGATCCCCAACAAGATATCCTGCATCCTGAAGAGTAGTCTTGGCCCACTTAGGCCTCGAATATTGCTTTGCATTTTCATCTGCATGTATTAACCTTGAATTTGACTGTATTGACTCAATATATGAATCAAAGGAATCCTTTGAATCATAACTCTCATTAGAAGAAGAGTCGACATGTGCATGCTCATCATCTCTGACAAGTGGAAGAACAAAAGTTTCTGTGTGTGGTTCGTGAGGTGCATGTGAGGTAATTTCCTTGAATTGTACACTACACTCAATGATGAGCCAGTCCTTAGAGGGATCAATGAGTTTGTATCCCTTCACATTGTCTGGCTATCCAACAAATATACACTCTATACTCTATGGATCAAGTGCCTTCCTCTCTCAGAGGGAATCTTGGCCCATGCACATGAACTGAATATATGAAAGTGGGTCACTTATGGTTTGAGGCCACTCCAAGACTCGAAGGGGGTCTTATCATTGACATATCTATGGGGGGATCTATTTCGAATGTATTTCACATAATTAAGTCCTTCATCTCATAATATCAATGAAAGTGACTTTTCATGAAGCATGCAAGATGCCATCTCTTTCAGGGATCTATTCTTCTTCTCAACAACTCCATTTTGTTATGGAGTATAGGGAACTATGTGTTGCAAATGAATCCTGAACTCAAGAAAAATATTTTTTACTTCATGTTTGACATACTCCCCCCCATTAACTATTCGGAGGACATTGATATTCCTTCCTGACTATGTCTCAATAAGGGATTTGAAATCTTTGAGATGTTGAAAGACTTCAGATTTGTGCCTGAGAAAGAAAGTCTAGGTGTGGTGTGAGAAATCATCAACAAAAATGAGCATGTACCTTACTTTATTGATTGATGGATGTGGAAAATGTCCCTTGAGATCGTTGTGGATAAGATCGAAAGGAGAGGATGCCTTTTGAGTCTTTCCTTTGTCGAATTTCTCTTGAGAGTGTTTTCCAAGTACACATACCTCACAAAATCCTTTGGAGAAGTGGATTTTAGGTAGACCTTCAACCATTCCCTGGTTGCTAAGTTGTTTCATGTATATGAAATTTAGATTCTTGAACCTTTCATTCCATGTCCTACTACTTTTATCATGATGCATAAGAAGTAATGAAGAATCTGGTTCCATAAATTAAGAAAATGTGTAGAGTATGGATTGGTGATTTACCTTACTAGTAGAAACTTTGGAATTAGTTTTCATCTAATATATATCCACAACATCAGGTGTGGATATTACTTTCTTTCTGGTGCCAGATTTTGTCATCTAATACATGGAGAGAATATTTATAGAGAGTTTGGGAATGTGTAGCACATTCTCGAAGCTCCGGTTTTTCATTTCAACTCTTCCTTTTCTGGTGACTTCGACTAGAGAGTCATCCCCCATCAAAAAGGGAGGAACTTTTCATGCATATAATGAAGATTAGACTTCCTTGTTGGAGGACATGTGATGTTATGCACCCGAATCTACAATCCAAGCATCGGGAGAAAAGTTAATGGGAATCAAAGCATGGCTAGAATTACCTTTCTTGGGGTTTAGATCTTCTTGCTTCTTCTTCTTGGCACCCTTAGGGATGTGATATCCAAGGTTTTTTTGTTGAAGTATTTGTGCCATTTGATTTATATGTTTATGCATGCATGCAAATTCAGGATGGAATCCTCATTGGAATTAAGTGCATTTATCCCATTTTCTTCCCTTTCCACCTTTAGATCTGGAGGAATCATTGAATGGTTTTGAGTACCCTTCCTTTTTTGGATTAGCATGTCCCTTCCCTTTGTATTTTTGTTTAGATTTATTATATTGGTGACACCCAGCATCTTGTACAACAAGTGCATGTTCCTTTGAGCTGATTTTTCCCATATTGATGAGCTTGGTTTGCTCTTGCATCAGACACTCAATAAAGGCATGAAGAGAGGGAATTTTCCACGTAGCTCCAGACGCAAGCCTAACTGAATGAAATTTGGATACTATTGTAATCTAGCTTTTCACCCCTTCCCTTTCCCTCCTTTACCCTATAGATCCATCAATGCTCTAATTTTTGTTTTTTGTTTGCTAATTTTACTCTCCATGATTTAATGACTCAGTGACAATGGCCCCTACCAGTATTTACTTTATTTGCATCATTGTATTTCTCTCTTGAAAGGTGATTACATGTTTTGGTTTGAGTTTGAAAAATATTTTATCATGTTTTCCATTGATCGAGAGTGCAACAGGTCGACCAAGTCCTTTATATTCATTAGAAACATCCAAAAAGAAATATGCAACAATACAAAGTACTAGATTTCGGGCTTAGGTTGTGAATAATAGACAGATTAAATTTTTGACAGTCGAGATTTGACAATCAATTAAGGTCAACAACTCTTGTGCATTCATAGTTTCAAAATCATGAGAGGTTATAACCACAAAGCAATATGAATCTTTACTTCGGGACTTTGGACTTTGAACTTCCAAGCTTGCTATTTTTTTCAATCCTAAATATCCTTGAACGCCGAATTACCAAAGTGGTTTCCACGTCACTTTGGGAGATTTTCATTCTGAGAGATTTTAGTCCAGAGAAAACCTAGTTTCCTGAAGTGTTGGAGCCCCGAAGTGCCAAAGTACTGAAATGTTGAGTTTTTGAAGTGGCTACCATGTCACTCTGGGATATTTTAATCCAGAGAAAAACAGTTTCCTAAAGCCCAAAGTCCCAAAGTGTCAGAGTCCCAAAGTGCCGAAGTGTCAGAGCCCCTTTCTCATAAACTCTTTTTTCAGCTGACGTGTCATATGCCACCTGTCAACTGATTTCAGATGAAACGTGGAACTCATTTTAGGTACTTTGGTTATGTCATCTGTGTTATTTCAGGTGACATGTGTCACTCTCATTTTTATGACATGTCATCAATTGTGACAACATATTTTGACGTCACTATGGGATATTGTCACTTCGGGATATTTTAATCCATAGAAAACACGTTTCCTGAAGTGTCGAAGTGTTAGAACACTAAATTTTTGAAGTGGATTCCATGTCACTCCAGGAGATTGTCACTCTGGGATATTTTAATCCAGAGTAAACAAAGTTTCACAAAGTTCTGAATTGCTAAAGTTATGAAGTGTCAGAATGCTTAATTGTCGAAGTGGCTGCTACATCACTCCAAGAGATTGCCACTACGGGATATTTTAATCCATAGAAAACATGGTTTCCCGAAGCCTGTATCCCTGAAGTGTCAGAGCCCCCGAAGTCTCGAAATATTAAATAATTAAAGTAACTTAATCACTAGTGAGTTTTCTTAGCGATAAGCATTGGTTAATTACTTCACAGGTTCGGTCATTCAGGAGACAGTTATACTCTTCATTCAAAATATCTCGAACATCGAATTGTTGAAGTAGCTTATCCTCATTAATTTCCTACTAAAATGACTTTCTAATACAACTAGTCTACAACATTAGATTACTCATTAGGCAACAACTTGGATTCATAGGAACCTGAGGTAGTTTGCGGGTATGACATGAGGACGAGGAGAAGAAGAACATTCGCAGACCATAACCAATCCATCAGAGAGAAAGAAAAGAAGAAAAGGTGGGTTACAGTCGAGATAGAGAATCTTGATGAAAATCAATAGGTATAAGAACTGAACTTGCAAGTACAAACCTTACAACACCATAATTAGGAATTAGAGAAACTACACTCCAGACTGTAGAAGAAATATCAAAGACTCCAGAAGAAGCACCTGAAGACTTATTTCTTTCTAAAGGAGATAATTTTAAGGAGTGCTTGAAGAAGCTTTTGACACACCCATTTATCTCCCAGTGGCCTCCAAAAGTACACATGGGCACTAGTGCTTGATATAGAGTTCAATTTACTCCAGTATATGCATCAGTCTAGTTTATTGCTAGTAGCAGTTTTTAGTTGTTTAATTGCAAGACTCTTTTAGATTAAGGCATAATAAGTGGTCATTTATGTGTGATATGAACCACTCCTTTTTTATTAATTCAAGCTTGAAGTATACATTACTATACTCTAGCAGTGTTTATTTAAGTCAATAAGTTGTTCTCTAACTGATAGTGTAGAGTTAAGCCTTAGTTCCAAATGGACGAGAGCCTCTACAGCTTTGATAAATATGTAATCTTTGTATGTTTTGAGGGTTCAGTTTTTGGGAAAAGAATACTGATACATCAAACTGGTTGAACCTATTCTATGCATGGATTAAAGCTCTCTACCTGGTAAATATACTCTTGATGACAATGTTTTTGTCCAAATCTACATGTGTTTTTATCTTATCTTGAATGCATTATTTCATTTGTGTGAAGTACATTTCATTTCATTAAGCTATTTTATAACTTGTTTTTATTAATATTCAACCTGTGAAACAAAAAATTATTTGATGAAGATTTTTTTCCATTGCAACCTGTGGGAGTAATTTTGTTTTTGATACATGTTTAATGTCTTGAAATTATATTTTAATTATTAAACTTCTTGCAACAGAGTATTCATTCAATGGTTTGTTGTTTCCCTGTGTTCTATCCTCTATTATCACACTTTTCTATCATTTGTGTGCCACCATATAAGGAGAAACATCCTCCATATCAGTTTGATAACCCAACCATGTTACTGTCTTGGTAAACCAACTCTCCAATTGACCAACAAAATCAAATAACCAATAAACCAACCATTACAAAACATGAGGTGGCCTAGCTTTTGCCTTTAGCAGTCAGGTGCAGAATTTCGTACCAACATATTCTGGCACCGTTGCCAGGGAACAGAGTAATGAAGCATATCTTTCCCTGGTAGAATGACAACAATCAAATATGACCTTTGATGGTGAACAAAGATCAGAAACATTCATACTTCCATCTTTCACCTGGAGAATCCACTGAGTAAACTTTAAAAAATAAATATTGGCTCCCACAAAAGGGCTCAGGAGATCCAAATCTAAGCACATCAAAGACACTAAGGCTCATCCCAACCCTGAGAAGGACACAATAGTCTCTGAGACAAAAAGGAAGCTATGAAAATCCACCTTAGCTCAAAGATATACCTCATCCCTCAAGGGTAAAGTTGCACCTAAGGAATCTACTCTTATTCATTATCACAAGCATATTGAATTTTATAGCCCTGAGAATCACAATTCAAAGGAACCTCAGACACCTTTAGCCCCTTCCTCTAATTCATCATCTAGTCCAACATCCACCCATGTAGCTCCAATCAACCTTCAGATCCCTATTTCCCAAGCAATGGTTGTTAACAGGATGGATGCCATAATTTCTTCCAGATATGCACCCCTAATTTTTCTTGTAGGATTACATGCACTTCCAGCCACAAATTACATGAAATATTTGCCAAGATATAGTGGGGAAGAGGATGTCACAGCTGAGTAACATCTGGTACACTTTGACAGCTTTGCAAACAACTTCAACATTTACTATGCAGATGTGTGGATGAGGTTGTTTGTACAAAGCCTCGAGGGGGAAGTGAGGAAATGGTTTTGGGATCTCACTTTATCCTCCATTATAGATATTGATGTGATAAATAAATCCTTCATAAAGAAATGGGGATATAGAAGAGATTATATGTATTACATCATTGAGTTTGGGGCCCTTAAGAGAAATAATGGTGATTCTATTTCAGACTTTACCGATATATTCAATAAGAAGTATGGTAGGTTTCTAGATGAGATCAAACCAACCGAAGCTTCTGCCAATATCACTTATTCCAATGCATTTGATTCATCATTTCCCCTTATTTTGAGGGAGATAAGATCCACCACCTTGTTTTCCATGCAAGAAGCATCAATTGAGGTTGAATCTAACATCTTGGCATCAGACGAGTTAAATACTAGATGTAACACCCTGTTTCCCCCAGCTTGTAAATATAGCTGGATTGGCCAAGAACTATGGAAAAATCATAAATGTAAATATGTGATGTAAATGGACCTTGAGGAAGAGGTCAATGAATGTGAATAACATTCTGAATTTATTGCAGGACTGTTGATGAGGGGATGTGCAGAAAAAAAAGACACCACGATGGCGATGGAAGGCACCTGAAAAGGTGGCGTTAACTTCCACCAAGAATAAAATACCGTATTTGGACTCCACTGGCCCGGAGAACCAAAAGCAGCTCGTTGGCCTTGAAAATTAATGGCTTGCAGGTTGGTAGGCAGATGTCTTGATGAGGGATGTGATGGTGAACTGCCCATCTGCAGAGCTGTTAGGCCTGATCGGTGCGATGGTAATCGTGCCACACGCAACCTCGAGAGAGGATAAGACATATAGCAGAAGTGATTGAGGGGCAGATGCAAGGGGAACTTTGGCATTATGCAGGGTGAGTGATAGCAGAGAGGAAGGATTGCAACCTTCTCTCCTGGTCACTGGCAGACAGAGAGATGCAGTCTTAGAACATCGTGATCTCAGCTCACGGGTGGCTGGTGGTAAACCCATTGGGAGTCGTTGAGCCTATGGTTGGGTGGAAACAAGCACCCCTCTCAGCAATCTCACCCATTTCTGGTGCTATTTCTGATAAGTGCTTTACATATTGCATCTTGAAATTCATAGAATGATATATATATGTATATGCTCATAGAACTGTGAAATTGCGAATGATTTCTGTGTAAGAATGTTTGTGTAGTATATGATAAGAATGAATAGATATATGCTCATAATAGAGGAAACCATGCTTGACGTACGTTGATAAAGGAATCTAATTATGCCTAGGTTGAGCTAAGTTAAGCTTCCATCCCACTCTTGGGGTGCTATTTTCCCTTACCCGTCTCTAGGGATGCCCTGACCCCAGAATAGATCTCGTCACAGAGACTTTCCCTCCTTAGAAAGGTTCACCAAGAACCAAGAAAAAGGACTTGAACACTCAAGTCTTAATAACCCTGTACGAGGAAGAATGACCCTCTTAAAATTCTGAAGTAGCAGCATAGGGATAAGTAATGATTCGATGGATAAGATCTTGTCGAAAGACCCATGGTCATTCATGACCATCAGATTGACAAAAGTAGTAAGAGTGTTACACCTCTTGCCCTTTTTCCTCTATCTTCGTGAATAGTGAGGAAATCGGGATCGTAGGCCCCCCCCAAGGTCCATGAGAACGTTTGGACCGTTGATCCTTCCACATCTACGAAGTAGTGGGAGAATGCATAGGGTGGGACAATCTGAGTCGTTGGATCTCATTCAGGAAACCTGTCGGCCATTGGATCAGGTTAAGGTGCTTGGAGTTTAGTCTCTGTAGTATGCATAGGAAGGACAGATCTAGACCGTTAGAACTTGGTCCAATTACCCGTCAGCCATCGGATCAGACCGGAGCTGTCCGAGGGTTATCATCGGGAGTCTAGCCATCGACATATCGGGATTCTCAAGGAAAAGAAAATCGAGACACTTCAAGTCTCAAAATGCCGGGAAGATCTGAACCATCCGCTAAGGATGCACGTGGTGAATATCAGGTTTACTATCAAGAGTCAGGATATCGACATTCCCAGGGACGGGAGATTAGGGAAGTCCATAGTGAAAACCTCGGCACAAATCCGAGCCATCCGTTTAGAGAGACAGGTGTCTGAAATTTGAAGAGAGTCAGGATATTCGGCATTGAGAAATCAGGGTTCGTGAGGTCGAAAGAATTGGGACATCATAAGTCTTGAAATCCTGGAGAAATCAGGACCGTCCATCAGATAAGGACGCGTGGCAGCAATCGACGCTATCAGGAAAAGTCCCGGCAGGAAGTTGTTGATGGGCATCTGGTTCATCGGGGCATCGAGGTTCTTGGTAACAAAGTGTTTATGCAGGATGGAATCGCGAAGTCTGAAATCTCGATGAGTGGAAGCCAGTTGTCAGTACAACAGACAAGGAAGGAGGCACCATTGTGTGGGCCAGCTGTCAACATGGCGGAGAATTGGGATTTGAGGGATCGGTAGTCCCGTAGGCAAATGTTCTTCGACATTTGAAACCCCAAACTCTGAGGGAGATCAAGGACCGTTAACCCATTAGATGATCATGACCATTGATTAAGATAAAGGAACACAGGATTTGCGAGCTATCAACATAGCGGGAAGACGGGATTCGAAGGGTCGGGAATCCTGTGAGCCCATACATTTTGGCATTGAAAACCTCGTAGCCCCGATGAGGGATAAAACTGCGGTCATGGGGATCGTGATCAAGTCAGCTAGGAGCCTAGCCAGGAGAGCTAGCGCGTAAAGGATGCATTGGGATTTGAGGAATCGCAAGTCTGGGGACGTTTGCATTTCAACATTGGAAAGTCTGAAACTCCGATGGGGGACAAGGCTGCGGTCTTGTGAGATAGAGGTCACGTGGACTAAAGACTTAGCCCGGGAGGCCAAGGAAACATAGGAGCATATTAAGAATCAGATATCGGTGAATCAAATTGTTGGGACACCACGAGTGTCAAAACCCCGATGAAAAGGTATGGCTGCGGTCATATAGAGGGAGGTCGTATGGACCAGGGCATAGCCAGGAGGGGCTAATGCTGGAAGAGAGCTCATCAAAGATTGGATAATCGAGGGCATATGAACCCTCGACATTAGAAAGGACAAAACCCCAAAAAATTGAAGTTGTTATCAGGAAAAGACCACGGTTGGGGGTAGAGAGTCGTATAGGCGAAGGAAAGACCCGTTGCTCAGGGTTGGCATGTCACTGATGCAAGCTTCGGGGAGTTCTCATTGTTGATAACTAAACAAAAAAGTTTGATCTAAGTAGTGGGTATGTTACAAAGTGGTATCAGAGCATGGTTACAACACTCGGTCTAATTGGGCTCATGCACGAGTCGCGCATAAACCTCGTTTGAAACACTTCTATGAGGAGTAATCCCCTGACTTAACTCTCTTGTCCAT
>JASDQU010502220.1:58457-74082 GCA_032191745.1 Picea mariana | reverse complement strand
TGATCTAAGTAGTGGGTATGTTACAAAGTGGTATCAGAGCATGGTTACAACACTCGGTCTAATTGGGCTCATGCACGAGTCGCGCATAAACCTCGTTTGAAACACTTCTATGAGGAGTAATCCCCTGACTTAACTCTCTTGTCCATGATTAAAACTTGGAAAATGAGAACCCGACTATGTATGCAAGTGAAAGAATTTATGAATTTATGCGCCATTTATAAAAAATGAATTTAACTCTTGACTAATAGCCGGCATTTGTCTTTTCACTCAAGCAGACGATCAACTGCGTGAATCTACAGACGTAGAGTATGGTGACTCACCAAAAGGTGGTAGAAGGCTCCCACAACAAAGACGAAGAGTCTGACAAGAGAAGAGCAATAGGAACCCCCCCAGACCTAGTCGAGACTGTGAGGAGTCTCATGGTTGAGTTGCAAAGATGCAAGGCCGACAATGAAAGGATGATGAAAGAACAAGAAAAGCAAACCGAAATTAATGCAATTTTACTACAGAGCTTATCCTACCTACATTCTCAAATGCAGCATGAACCTGAGATGCAGAATCATGGTCGTATCGGTGGCCATACTGAGAGAAGCACATCAAGGAAGGTCCACCCCAGAGGTAAAGGACCAGTGCCAGGCAATTCCATTGAGAAGGAAGCTGGCGATTCAGAAGACTCTTCCAGCAGTAGGACCAGTTCCTATTCTCAAAAGAAACAGAAGAAGCAAAATACTTCCAAGAGTCATAAGTTTGAGGAATTCAGGAAGGCCAAACCTCCCTCCTTCGACGGTGAGATAAAGAAGGGAGAGGAAGCTGAGGCCTGGCTACTTGGACTGAAGATATATTTCAGAGTCCATGATTTTCAGAGAACTTGAAGGCCTGAGTGGCCACTTTCAATATGAATGGAAAAGATTTCATCTGGGGGGAAGACCTTAAGAATATGAAAGGGGTCCACGAGGAGGACCTGTCTTGGAAACGGTTTGAGAAGTACTTCCGGAAGAAATATTTGTCGGAAAGGTATTTTGACGAGAAGGCTAAGAGTTTTATGAACTCAAACTGGGACAAATTACCATGGAGGAGTATGTCAAAAAATTCATCAACTTACTGAGATATGTACCCTACATCAAATCAGAGAAGCCGAAGGCACAATGCTTCATCAGTGGGCTACCCAAGGAATACCAGAACCGAATTGAATTTGATGAGCCAAAGACCTTAGAAGACACTATATGAAAGGCAACATATTGTCATGAACAATATGGACATCGGGCAGAGTCTCATGGAGACTAGAAATAGAAGAGTGGTTCAAGATTTCAGAAAAAGGGGAGCAAATCCTTAGGATTTAAAAGCTACAAGAAGAACCCCAGAATGAACTTCCCAACCCAGAGTGTACTCCAGCAGAACTTTCCCTCGGGGGACGGAAACAAAACTTCTGGAACTATACTAGTGAAGACTAAGAACCCAAAGAAAGAACCTATGAAATGCTGGGACTGTGGAGGAGAGCATCTCCGGAGAGACTGTCCACACCGACAACAGAATAGTCGAAAAATTTATAACATGTAGGAAGCCACCACAGTCAACGATGTGGCAAGAAGTGTGCCACAGATTTATGCAGCCCTGGATAATAACTAAGCTGACCACCAAGCTTCAGTGGTGGAAATAGAAGGTATGATTTTCAACCATCTGGTGTCTGTTTTGATTGACCCTGGTTCAAATTTGAGTTATATATCCCCTAGAGTTGTTGATAAGTGTAAACTACAGCCATAGAATCAAACCAAATCATGGTTGGTACAGTTAGCCACTGGCACCAAAAGAAAGGTAGTAGAGGTCATACTAGCTTGTCAATTTATGATGGGTGAATTTCCCACCCAAGCAACCCTTAATGTATTACCCCTGGGATCATACGATATGTTGATCGGTATGGACTGGTTGGCCGCCCATAAAGCCAAATTGGATTGTTACCATAAAACCTTAGAATGTGTGAGCAAAGAAGGACAAAGGATAACCCTCCAAGGGATCCGAAAGTCGGTCTCGGTGAGACAAATATCAGCCCTGCAAATGAGAAAGTATTGCCGAAAGGGATGTCCCCTATATGCAATACAGGTACTGAAAACAATCGAAGGTGCTAAACCAAGCCCTGATGATCACCTTGTCCTGATAAAATACAGAGATGTGTTCCCGAAAGAGGTACCGGGTCTACCTCTGAGAAGAGACATTGACTTCTCGATAGAGCTCGCACCAGGAGCGGTGGCGGTGTCTAGAACACCCTACCGGATGAGCACACCTGAGTTAGTTGAACTCAAATTGAAATTGAAAGAAATGATGGATAAGGGTTATATTCGACCCAGCCTATCCCCATGGGGAGCACCAGTCCTGTTTGTGAAAAAGAAGGATGGCACCCTTAGACTGTGTATATATTATAGACAACTGAATAAAATAACCATAAAGAACAAGTACCCCTTGCCCAGGATTGATGATCTATTTGATTAGTTGGGAGGCATGTCCATTTTCTCAAAAATTGACTTGAGGTCAGGATAACATCAAGTCCGAATCAAGGGTGAAGACATCCATAAAACCACTTTCCGGACACAGTATGGTCACTATGAGTTTTTGGTAGTGCCATTTGGGTTAACCAATGCCCCTGCCACTTTCATTTGCTTAATGAACAATGTACTCAGTAAATTTTTAGATAAATTTGTACTAGTTTTCATTGATGACAAATTAATCTACTCTAAGAATAGAGAAGAACATGAAGAGCATCTTAAACTTGTGTTGCAAGTGCTAAGAGAGCATCAACTCTATGCCAAATTCAACAAATGTGACTTCTTTCAAAAGAAAATGCACTACTTGGGACATGTTCTGTCCGAGGAAGGGGTAGCAGTAGATCCTGACAAGATCAGGTCTATCATGGAATGGCCTACCCCAAAGGATGTCTCAGGCATCATATCCTTTATGGGATTGGTGGGATACTATAGAATATTTATAAAATATTTCTCCAAGATTGGTTGTCCAATCACTACCCTCCAGAAGAAGGGAACAAAATTTCTGTGGACACATCAATGTGAAGAAAGATTTCAAACCTTGAAACATCTACTAACCCATGCACCTGTGTTGAAAATCGCTGACCCAGAAGCTAACTTCCTTGTGTGCACGGATGCCTGTAAGGAAGGGCTCGAAGGAGTCGTTATNAGAACTGGCTGCCATAGTGCATGCCTTAAAAATGTGGAGGCATTACCTCCTGGGAAGGAAGTTTATACTTATGACGGATCACTGTGGATTGAAGTATTTGTTTGATCAACCCAAGCTCAATGCTAGAAAAGCTAGATGGATGGCCCTCCTTAGCGAATTTGACCTTGAAATCAAACACATTAAAGAGAAAGAGAATAGGGTGGCCGATGCCCTTAGCAGAAGCATGGGAATGATTCACCTGGTAGTGGTGAGTACCTGTGAGACAGATGTCAAGAACAGATTCAAAGAGGCACAAGAAAAAGATCCCTTCATCCGAAATGTGACCCTGTACCTACAACAAGAACCCGCTGGAGAAAAATATGAAGGCTATCAGATGACTGAAGGAGGTCTGCTCACTTATAGAGATAGACTATACATCCCTAATTGTGACGACTTGAAGAGGTTCATCATGGATGAATTACACAAAATACCCTACATTGGTCACCCAGGATACCGAAAAATGATTACTGCCACTCGGAAACAATTTTATTGGCCTGGATTGAAAAAGGACATAGCCAAATATTTGGCCCAATGTATAGAATGCCAATAGGTTAAAGCAGAACATCGACACCCAACCGGACTACTACACCCTTTACCCATCCCAGAATGGAAATGGGAAACCATCTCCATGGATTTTATCACCGGATTACCAACTTCAACCAAACAGAATGATGCCATTATGGTAGTGGTGGATAAACTGAGCAAGTCTGCTCATTTCATCCCCGTCAAATCAAACTACAAGGTGATAGATATCGTACAGGTATTCATGAAAGAGGTGTTCTAAATGCACGGCATGCCGAGAGAGATAATATCTGACAGAGACACAAAATTCACTTCCAAATTCTGGAAATCACTGATGGCGGGTTTGGAGACCAAGTTGTTGTTTAGCACCGCCTATCACCCTCAAACCGATGGACAGACAGAAAGAGTGAATCAGATATTAGAGGATATGTTAAGGATGCATGTAATGCATCAACCCAAGAAATGGGAAGACTACCTTCCATTGGTAGAATTTGCCTACAACAACGGCTATCAAGCGTCCTTAAAGATGAGTCCCTTCAAGGTCCTCTATGGTAGACAGTATAATACTCCAGTCAGCTGGAGTAATCCTGTAAATAGGATTTATATTGGACCCGATATGTTGAAAGAAATGGAACAACAAGTGACTCAGATAAAACAAAATCTGAAGATCGCTCAGAATCGACAGAAAAGTTATGTTGATCAAAAGAGAACTCCAAGAGAGTTCAAAATGGGAGACCATGTATATCTCAGAATTAAGCCCAGAAGGAGTTCCCTGAAAATGGGAGCTTGTACCAAATTGGCACCCCGGTATTGTGGACCCTTTGAGGTTCTAGACAGAGTGGGACCTGNCATGTTTCATTATTGAAGAAATATGTACATGATGCTAATCATATAATTGACTGGTATGTGATCCAGGTGGAACCGGAGGGAGAATTTCTACCAGAACCCCAATGCATATTGGATAGAAGGGAAACCCAGCTTCAGGACAAAACCATTGCACCGGTCAAGGTGCAGCGGAAACATTTTGGCCCGGATGAGGCTACATGGGAAATGGAAGATTCCATGAAACTGGCATATCCGATTTTGTTTACTTCTGTACATGCAATTCATGTTAGTAGATAAGAACATCGAGGACAATGTTCCTTTTAAGGGGGAAGGAATTGTAACACCCTATTTCCCCTAGCTTGTAAATATAACTGGACTGGCCAAGAACTATGGCAAACTCATAAATGTGAATATGTGATGTAAATGGACCTTGAGGAAAAGGTCAATGAATGTGAATAACATTCTGAATTTATTGTAGAATTGTTGATGAGGGGATGTGCAGAAAAAAGAGAGACCACGATGGCGATGGAAGGCACCTGAAAAAGGTGGCATTAACTTCCACCAAGAATAAAATACCATATTTGGACTCCACTGGCCCGAAGAACCAAAAGCGGCTCGCTAGCCCTGAAAATTAATGGCTCACAGGCTGGTAGGCGGATGGCTTGATGAGGGATGGGATGGTGAACCGCCCATCCGTAGAGCCATCAGGCCTGATCGGCACGAGGGTAATCGTGACAAAAGAAAAAACGTGAGAGGATAAGGCATATGGCAGAAGAGATTGAGGGGCAGACGCAAGGGGAACTCTGGCATTACGCAGGGTGAGTGATAGCAGAGAGGAAGGAATGCAACCTTTGCTCATGGTCACTGACAGACAGAGAGACACAGTCTTATAACATCGTGGTCTCAGCTTAGGGGTGGCTGGTGGTAAATCCATTGGGAGTCGTTGAGCCTATGGTTGGGTGGAAATGAGCACCCCTCTCAGTAGTCTCACCTATTTCTGGTGTTATTTCTGATAAGTGCTTTACATATTGCATCTTGAAATTCATAGAATGATATATATATGTATATGCTCATAGAACTGTGAAATTGTGAATGATTTGTGTGTAAGAATGCCTGTGCATTATTTGATAAGAATGAATAGATATATGCTCATAACAGAGGAAACCATGCATGACGTACGTTGATAAAGAAATCTCATTATGCCTAGGTTGAGCTAAGTTAAGCTTCCAGCCCACTCTCGGGGAGCTGTTTTCCCTTACCTGTCTCCAGGGATGCCCCAGCCCCAAAATAGATCTCATCACAGAGACTTTCCCTCCTTAGAAAGGTTCACCAAAAACCCAGAAAAAGGACTTGAACATGCAAGTCTTAATAACCCTGTACGAGGAAGAATGACCCTCTTAAAATTCTGAAGTAGCAGCATAGGGATAAGTAACGATTCGATGGATAATATCTTGTCGGAAGACCCATGGTCATTCACGACCATCAAATTGATAGAAGTATTAAGAGCATTACACCTCTTGCCCTTTTTCCTCTATCTTTGTGAATAGCGAGGAAATCAAGATCATAGCCCCCCCCCAAGTTCCATGAGAACGTTTAGACCGTTGATCCTTCCACATCTACGAAGTAGTGGGAGAATGCATAAGGTGGGACGATCTGAGCCGTTGGATCTCATTCAGGAAACCCATCGGCCGTTGGATCAGGTTAAGATGCTTGGAGTTTAGTCTCTGTAGTATGCGCAGGAAGGACGGATCTAGACCGTTAGATCTTGGTCCAATTACCCGTCAGCCATTGGATCGGACCGGAGCTATCCGAGGGTTACCATCGGGAGTCTAGCCATCAACATATCGGGATTCTCAAGGACAAGAAAATCGAGAAACTTCAAGTCTCGAAACACCAGGAAGATCTGAACCACCCGCTGAGGATACACGTGGCAGAGATCAGGGTTACTATCGGGAGTTTGGATATTGACATTCCTAGGGACAGGAGATCAGGGAAGTCCATAGTGAAAACCCCGTTACAAATTCAAGTCGTCCGTTTAGAGAGATAGGTGTCTGAAATTTGAAGAGAGTCAGGATATTCGGCATCGGGAAATCAGGGTTCCTGAGGTCGAAAGAATTGGGACATCATAAGTCTCAAAATCCCGAAGAAATCAGGACCATCCATCAGAGAAGGATGCGTGGCAGCAATCGGCGCCATCGGGAAAAGTCCTGACAGGAAGTTGTTGATCGGTGTTTGGGTCATCGGGACATCGGGGTTCCTCGTGACAAAGTGTTTATGCAGGATGGAATCGTGAAGTCTGAAATCCTGATGAGTGGAAGACAGTTGTTAGCACAACAGACGAGGAAGGAGGTGCCATTGTGTGGGCCAGCTGTCAACATGGTAGAGAATCAAGATTTGAGGGATCGGTAGTCCCGTAGGCAAATGTTCTTCAACATTTCAAACCCTGAACTCTGAGGGAGATTAGGGACCGTTAACCCATTAGACGATCATGACCGTTGATTAAGATAAAGGCGGACAGGAGTTGCCAACTGTCAACATAGTGGGAAGACGGGATTCGAAGGGTCGGGAATCCCATGAGCCCATACATTTTGGCATTGAAAACCCCGTAGCCCCGACGAGGGATAAAACTACAGTCATGGGGATCGTGGTCAAGTGAGCTAGGAGCCTAGCCAAGAGAGCTAGCGCATAAAGGGAACGTCGGGATTCAAGGAATTGCGAGTCCTGGGGACGTTTTCATTTCAACATTGGAAAGTCCGAAACTTCGATGGGGGACAAGGCTGTGGTCTTGTGAGATAGAGGTCACGTGGACTAAAGACTTAGCCTGGGAGGCCAAGGCAGCATAGGAGCGTATCGAGAATCGGAGATCGGTGAATCAAATTGTTGGGACACCATGAGTGTCAAAACCCTAATGAAAAGGTATGGATGCGGTCATATAGAGGGAGGTCATATGGACCAGGGCATAGCCAGGAGGGGCTAAGGCTGGAAGAGAGCTCATCAAAGATCGGAGAATCGAGGGCATAGGAACGCTCAACATTAGAAAGAAAAAAACCCCAAAAACTTGAAGTTGTTATCAGGAAAAGACCACGGTTGGGGGTAGAGAGCTGTATAGGTGAAGGAAAGACCCGTTGCTCAGGGTTGGCATGTCACTAAAGCAAGCTTCGGGGAGTTCTGATTGTTGAGAACTAAACGAAAAAGTTTGATCTAGGTAGTGGGTATGTTACACTAGATCAGATAAAGACAAGAAGAAAGAGAAAGAGGAGTCCTTTGTCTCCTCTAACCCAACCGCATATGATCATAAACTTGATGAAATGACCAAAAATTTGAAGGATTTGACATATGGAATAGCTAAGATGAAATGGGAATCTAAACAACCAAAAAGAGGTTTTCAAGGGTCTAAGAACAAAAATCCAAACCAGTTTAGAAGGCCAAATGATGCCCTTCAGATAATGCAAGAAAGAGAAGGAATGTTGATGACCAAAGAGTTGTAACTCCTTTCCAAAGTAATCAGATTGAGGAGATGTATGTAGATAGTGATGTTGTGTTGGCCCTTGACAAGGTTTTGAGGAAATACTAGTCATGTTTGACCATTTTTGGGACTTCGAAAGGATGTTCAAAGATGGAGCACCCAAGCGAGGTGGAGATCACAAGATCTTGCCCTTTTTGCAGGATTTTTTGGCTTTTAGGGTTTATGTAATGGGTATGGGATGTAGGCCCATGGGTTTACCCATGTTTAGGACCCTTTTTGTAATTTATAAATAAGTAGTCGAGCGATGTAAGAGGAGTCAAATCTGTGTGATTGTAGTTCTGATCGGCTTTGTGCAAGAACCTGTGAGGGTTGCTAAGAGTGAATAGTTGTGAATGCTTTGTGCATACTGTATGTGAGACTTGCAGAGCTAAGTGCAAGTGGTTGTAGTTGGCTTTGCGACTTGACCTAATCTAGGGAAGGAGGACCTAGTGAAGTGCACACAGATCTCCTATCCTTTGCGGAGTTGGATCTATGTCTTGGTGCATGTAAGAAGATTGGAAGAAGCTAATAAATAAGAAGAAGATTTGGTGGACATATCCCAACACTAGGGTGATCCACGTATATCCTGTGTTGATGTGATTTGTTCTATGTGTTCACGATGGTTATGTTTATATTTTCTTAATGAACTATTATGGATATATGATAGGTAGATCCATTAGTGCTTAGTGCTTGATACATGAATAAATTCTAGATTTTTTCTGATGTTATGTATTGAATGCTTAGATGTGTTTGATATTGATCAATACTACGTCGATATACAATTAGGGTTAATATGTGATGTGAATAAGAATCATAATTGAATGCATACTATTGGCTAAGTGCTCTGCTAAGTATCGTGATCACATATTTGTGTCCCAGCTAGGTTGTAGACACTTGAGTCTTGCAACCCCCTGCCTCTACCTTGGGTGAGACTTCATCTGCTTCACAGGTGTTTCCGAAAGAGTCGGTAGTTAGGGTTTTGTTGGTGCATTGTTGTAGCGTTGAACACTGGCTATGCCCCTGTGACAAAACATGGTTCTATTGTCGAGACTTGAAACTATGATTGTTGGGAACTAAAGAAAAGAGAAAGCTTTGTGCGTAGATCTCTTGTTGTAGTACACAATACTCTACTTGACTTGTGATGCTCCGTCCTAAGAGAAGGAAGCTCGATCTTAAAAAAGAGGTAAGATCTTAAAGCTTTGTGCTCTGGTAAAGGTAAGATAAGTGGAAATGTTTTATTCAGAAGTATGAATCTAGGTATGTTTGATAGATTTTTTCCTAGTATGAAAACTATGGCACAACTAGAAGAAGGAATATTTGATCTGAATAGATTTGATAGAAATAGTGAAAGATATGTTATTCCTATGCATAGAAAGAATTTTCTGGCTGACAAGTGGATGCAGGAACCTAGAAAGAATGTTTGCAGATTGTAGGTCCATTACTGTGATCCCAGTGCACAGTATAGAGAAGATTGGGGATTGTTCAAAAGACTGAGAGGATTAACACTATGTTATAACTATAGAATACCAAGACATCTTGCTAAGGAATTCCCTGGTGTAGGTCCTATTTCTTGTTGTTGTAAATTTGTTGATCATGAGGTTTTGGATTTCCCTAGAATGATTACCAAAGTTGAAAAGATGAACCTGAGACACGAAAACCATGAGGAAGGTCAAGAAACTAAGGATATGTTAGAGAATCCGAAATAATAAGAGAATATATTATTACATATGAGAGAAAATCTGAAGGATCACAGAGACATCAATTTACCAGAGATCTTAAAAGAGAAGGAGTGCATAGAAACAAGAATAGGGGACTTCAACATAGATTGTGTACTAGATGAGGAAACACATTTGAATCTTATGCCAAAAAGTACTTGGGAAATTTAGGGAAATCCAACTATGAAACCTACATTGGGAAGGATAGTAATGTTTAAAGGAAAGATGATAACCCTATGTGGAAGAATTACTCATGTACTTGTGATTTCCTATGGAACATCGATTGAAGAAGAATTTGAAGTCATTAAGTTTGTGGATAACAATGCCCCTTTTGCACTTTTGTTAGGAAATACTTTGATTGAGAAAGAATGGATCTGGAGGAAAGCAAAGGAAGAAGCTAAAAAACAAAAAAAGAAATAATTAATGGACTTCATGGCTAGGACAATAACGTTAATAATAGGAGAACAAGATGAAAATTCAAAGAAACTAAGGGCCAGAGACTTAGTTGTCGAAGTTGCAAGAATGGTGTAGGAAGCCTTGAAACCCCTATCCATGCAGGAGAAAAGAGCACCTACCCAAAAATTAGTAAGAGAAGAGATATTACACTCGAACCCTCTGAAAGACCCTTAGGAGTGCAAAGTTACTATGCTAAGAGAAGATAAGAATAAGAATGGAAAGATGAACCTCATGACTTAGATCACAGGGAAGAAGGTCAAAAATCTTAGTAAGAAGAAAGCAAAGATAGAAAGACTGCAAGAAGTTCCATAGAAGCCTTCGCAGAAGGTAGGCTTGTAGAAATTGAACATCGTCGGAATAGCAGAACAGTTTAGAATGGCACTTCACCATGACGAAGCTATATGACCGTTGGATGGGACCCGACCATTTGAACGACTCTCTGAAATGGTTAGAATCACAGTTATTGCGGAAAATATCACCATGAGACCATTGAGACTGCACCATAATGGATGGAATCGTATTGATTAAGGCATTTCGAACCATTGGAGGAATCAGCTACGATGTTGTTTATTTAATCCATCACATGATGCACTGGGACTAATTTTGAAAACTGAGATATTTGAGATAATAGAGACATGATTTCCTACCATGCTGTGTTGTCTAGACAATCCCAAGTCATAGAATGTGCTCACAATGGATGATGTTGACCTCATCATTGCTGCTATAGAAGATTCTTCAGAGGGTATCTTGCAGTGACATGAAGAAAAGAAGGAGACAATCTATGACAGAATCGAGGAAAAGTTGAAGGGGGTACAACAAGCCATATACTTGAGCCATGCAATGTCTACTGTGCCATCATCAACAAAGAATGTAGAATTGGGGGATGATCCCACCCAATTGCGAAGGATAGAAGATGCCAAAAATACTTGACTTTGTTGAGTCCAAGAGGAAAAAGAACAGGCCACAGAGGCCTTGAAGCAAGAACAAGAGGAGACCTTAGAGAAAATTCAGGTTGCGCAGCAAGAGACAGATGACCTTCGAGAGAAGTTCGAAGAAGACAAGGACAAAATGAAAAAATATTGACCAGTTGTTCACAGAGTAGATTGGGATTATAGAGGAAGTGAATAGAGCACTTCACTCTATGTCGGGTTTGGCACATATGAAAGAAGAGACAGTCGAGAGACAAGTGGGGAAGCTCGCTAAGGCTATTCAGCAGCTCCAAGCAAGAGTAGTAGAACTAGAACTTCAAGCAATTCTTAGCACTCTGCAGGAAGTATGAGATCAAAGGGAAGAAATTTCCAGGAGCGCAGTAGAAAGAATCAAGGCGTTGGCCGAAGAATGCAAGAAAATCAGTGACCAAAGTACACAGACCTACAAGCGTCCTGCAAAAGACCCAGATCTGAGGAGATTGGAGGCAAAGCTCCAAGAGGCGAAGCAGCAGGCTTCCACTGTGCAAGCACAGTTGAAACTTCTTACAATAGTAGAGAATATGAAGAGGTCACAGGAGCAGCTCGCAATTCAACAACAGGTCACTTCCATCCAGAGAAGAGTGATGGAGGTGACACAGAGATGCCAGCCAGTGTAGGACAAAGCCTGTGCAGTTTTTGAAGAGCTCGAGGGACAAGGATCACAATACGAACAGGTGGTCACAACAATAGAACAACACCTGGAAGGGCCTATCAACGATCAAGTAATCCAAGAGTTCACCGAGTAGGAGGCTCTGGTGAAGTAACAAGTCGAGGTAGCTCGAGCTGAGTGTGAGGCCTTTGAAGCAGTGTTTCCTAGATCAGAGTGACTCAGGATGAGTCACAAGTGAGTGTTGGGGGCTTGCTAGCCCTTGACCAAGTTTTGAGGAAACATTGGTCATGTTTGACCATTTTTTGGACTTTGACAGGCTGGTCGAAGATGGATCACCCAGGTTAAGCAGAGATCATGGGATCTCACCCTTTTTGCTGGATTTTTAGGATTTTAGGGTTTATGTAATGGGTATGGGCTATCGGCCCATGGTTTTATGCATGCTTAGGCCCATTTTTGTAATGTATAAATAAGTATTCGAGTGATGTAAGAGGAGTCAAATCTGTTTATTTGTAGTTATGATCAGCTTTGTGCAAGAACCTGTGAGGGTTGCTAAGTGAGAATAGTTGTGAATGCTTTGTTCATACTGTATGTGAGACTTGCAAAGATAAGTGACAGTGATTGTAGTTGTCTTTGTGCCTTGACCTAATCCGGGGAAGGAGGATTTGGCGACGTGTGCACAGATCTCTTATCCTTTGTGGAGTTGGATCTGTGGCTTGGTGCATGTAAGAAGATTGGAAGAAGCTAATAAAGAAGAAGAAGAGTTGGTGGACATAGCCCCACACTAGGGTGAACCACATATATACTATGTTGAAGTGCTTTGCGTTATTTGTTCATGATGGTTATGTTTATATTTTCTTAGTGCACTGTTATGGATATATGATAGGTAGATCCATTAGTGCTTAGTGCTTGATACATGAATAAATGCTAGATCTGCTCTGATGCTATGTAATGAATGCGTAGATGTGTTTGATATTGATTAATATTGCATTGATCTACAATTAGGGTTAATCTGCGATGTGAAAAAGAATCATAATTGAATGCATACTATTGGATAAGTGCTTTGTTAAGTATCGTGATCACAGATTTGTGTCCCAGCTAGGTTGTAGACACTTGAGTCCTCCAACCCCCCCTGCTTCTACCTCGGGTGAGACTTCATCTACTTCACAGGTGTTTCTGAAACAGTAGGTAGTTATGTTTTTTTTGGTGTGTTGTTGAAGCATTGAAACCTATGTCTACCCCTATGCCAACATGGTGTTGTACTTTTCAATGAAACATATTTTTACCCCAGTCACTTAACATAGCAAGATTATGAGGTAACACAACTGTCAAATCATTTTGAGATTGATATAGGGGAAGAGGGAGTTATTGTTACACATTATTTTTTTCACCCTTATCACTATTAATGATGTAAACCTATCCTTTGTCTTTAAAAGGATCAATGGCCTTAATCCTTGAAGAAGAATGAAGATACTTTTTCCCAAAGAGATGAAATTATACTTTTCCTTTGTCAAAAACCTTATAAAAATGGATCGTCACACCTTGATTAGTGTTAAGGGTGGGACGATATAGGATCATCGTAGGTTTCACCATAGTGTCCTACGATGTCATCGCAATTTGCTCAGTGTTAAAGGTGCGATGATTTTTGTATGAAGAAAAAAAAGCATCTTCTCGATTCTTCTAGAAGAGAAGCTTCTAGGGTGAGTTGTCCTCTGATCAGTTTGGTTCTAAGTCACATACCTAATCTCAAGGGGTCATCCTAACCTCCTCACCATATCCTTTTTATCTTATAGAAGGAGAGGAGTTCTCATTTGAAAATTTATCTTTTGGGGTTGTAAAGTTCTTGAGTTTTGTATCTTGGAGTTTTTGGAGCTTGTATGTTGGCTTTGAGCTTTTCTTTGTCAAGATAGATTGTTGATATCAGAATCCGTGGAGCATAAGTGTGCGGGAAGAAAGAAATTGTTGGAAGGGACCTTACAACATCAAGGCTTCTTGTTGTATTCTCCTTTTCATATTTCTAATACAGTAATATTTCTTTCCCATAAAATTGTTCTTATTTTATTGTATGACTCCTTGATCACATACATAGGTTTTGTTAAGTATACATTGTTTCTTTCACTTCGTTGGATTATGTATTTTTACAGGTTCAGCATCCCATAATCCTTGGAATGGAGTGAGGATGACACTAGTGAAGACAAACAACATTTAAAAGGTATTTCATTTATCTCTTGTTAGTTAGTATGCTTGATAATTAAAACTTAGGGAACATTTTATATTATGTCTTGTTTTGTTCTAGTTTCGGGGTGAAACTAGGGAGATCTTTTTGTGTCCTCACTTACTAATTTGTCCAATAACAATAGTATCTTGTGATAAGGAGAGTTCAAATCCACTTTCTACATTTTATCCTAGGAATCCCTTCTAACACAAGGGTCAATCATGAGGTCGCATTAGGACTAGCAGAGTTACTCACCCTGCTTTGATGGTTTTAGTGTAGAGATTGTGCATATTATTGGGGGTCACTAGAGAAGAAAATCCCATGCAGAACTTCTCGAGGAAATTTCAGGCTTAGATACCCTACCCTTGCAAGTGGATTATACTATCGACTGCTTCCCCAGGAATCATTGTTGTAATTGGTAACCTTAGTAGCCTTTCTCTTTAGGGTCTTTACACAAGGTGATTGTGGAGGGGAAAGTCTTCACGGTACCTAGAATCAATGTTGGCCAAACTCACTCAGGCTCCTTGGAGGGTATACCCACATTTATGTCTGGGATCTTGCACTAGGGTGTAATTCCATTAAGAAGGTCGTGAACATAATGTTTCCACACTCTCTATCTCATCCCCTTCTTACATTGTTCCCTCAACGTTGGATTTCATCACCAACTAGTGCATTCATTGTGAAAAGGTTTTGTTTTCTTTCTTGCTTACTAGATGTTTTAGCATGTGCTGTTTATTTTCCCTAGCTGACTCTAGGTTGGATATGTGTTTAATGGTGTCAGTTCCCGGAATGACCAATAAATCAACCCCTACTTCGGGGGAGCATTTTTTTTTCCTTCTCATGGAAATGTTGGTGCTCCTTACATCTCTACTTTAAGCCTTCCAGGCCTCATAATTGTATTACCGATATAGTTTTTTTCCAATCAGGTAATCCTGAATGAAACAAGTGCTTTAGTTGTAAGAAATTTCGCCCAAGAACATCAACCTCATGTTGATCCTTCACCTTCTTCACCAGTAAGATATTTTTCACCTGTTTTACTTGCAAGGTATTCTTTTGTTTTATATTCTTCGTTGAGTGAAAGCTATGAAGATATTAAACTGGTGGATAAGAATAAGAATAAAAGGAAGATTAAGAAGAAGAAAAATAATCAAGGTTCCAAACTTCCAACCACTGCCAAACATGTTGGAAAACAACCAGTTACTGATAATCATGTTGGGAGTGTTGATGGTGCCAAGATCACCCAAACAACCCGTAATCCCAAGTACGCTTGGAGGATTTGTAAGGGTAGCCATGTTCTTAAGGATTTCCCTCATCTATCCAATATTATAGAATAATGGTCTACATGCCCTCACCAGCCCATGTTGTCATCCTATGAAAATCATGTTGATGACCTGGATTCTCAAGCATAGTTCTTGTTCATGTGTCAAGCTCATTTAAAAATAAAATAGATTTCCCCCTCTTCGATTAATTCAAATACTTCGTTATGTATAGTATTTGAAGCTTCATTTCATCCTCCCTTGTCATTGAATGAAATGAAGCTTGGGGGGAAATGATGACTACCTCTGGACTTCATGTTGAAGTTAAGTCGTT
>JASDQU010502220.1:0-29027 GCA_032191745.1 Picea mariana | reverse complement strand
GAGATCACCCATATCGGGGATTTGGACATTGGAGGACATAAAGGGAGGTCATTCAACTTCACAAGTGGAAAAACTGTGAAGTGAATTAGGACCGTCTATCTGAGGGTGGATAGGTGGCATGCTCGCCAACTCGGAGGGAAAACCTTTGTTAACCATTTCAGGGTTTCATTAGTCGGAGAACCGAGAGCATAGCAGCCGGACTCATGAAGTCATGAGGTTCGAGATTACGAAAGGGAGGAAGTTTCGTGTGGGAACCGCGTTGATGACGTGTCAAAATTTCATGTTTCGGCATATCAGAGGGTAAGAGGTCGAGACTCTTGTCCTGGAAGTTCTGAAGTAGTCAAACTGTGAGAAAAATCATAGTCGTCCGTTCGAAGGATGACAGGTGTCAAAGATCAGAGGATCTCATGAATTTGGGGTTTCATCGGGTGTGAACCCAAAGTTTGAGTGCTCAAAGTTGCAAGAAGTGAAGTTGCAAAGTGCCAAGAGCCAACATGAGGGACACGTGGTAGGACTGCACAGTGGACCCAAGAATTTAACTAGAAGACATGCATCACACATTTGGAGGAGTCAACACCCCATTGACCTCTTGCATCTTGGGGGTTTGGGAAAGAAAAGGGGCAAGGCTCGACATTTGAACTCGCGAAGACGTGAGAGGTGAAAGGTGCTAGTGCTTAGCCTAGCCAGCGGTCGCGCAAGGAGGGTTCTGATGAAAGGTGAGCCATAACCATTTTGCGGTCTCAAGAATCACAGAATTGGAGGAGGAAGGCTTGGAATTTCAACTCGCGAACTGCGAAAAAGAACCTGTGTATCGATTTGAAGGGGGGATTCCAGCAGAGAATCTGAAAGAGACGATCTATCTTGAAGGGCATATAGAACGATCCTATGAGCGGATATCGGTCCCGAGGGGCTGATAGGGTCTACGTCAACAAGCATATTTCATTCTAGAGCATGATATTAGAAAGATCAAGATCCTTGTACCCTTGTCAGAATTGTTGAAAAAAGATCATTTCAAAAAATCCATTATGAAGGTTCTGCAGCCACCTACTTCAGTTGCAACTTCTGATGTAATTATTCTGTGATATGAAAACCCATCCATTACTGTGGGCCCACACATAAAGGATAGATCTGATGCCTCCCCACCATTCTACATATCTTTAAATTTCCATGACAAGATCCTACATAACTGTCTCATGGACTCATGGGCCTCACACAATTTCATTCCTAAATTTGTTATGGAAGAACTAGGTCTAGAGATCACTGAGCCCTACCAAGACCTTTACTCCTCTGACTCCAAAAAAATTAAATGTTTGGGATTAACAAAATATATGGTGGTTTCTTTGGCACAGTTACCCATTAAGAGTGTAGTGATGGACATTGTTATGGATGAAATTTCCCCCAAGTTTGATATGCTTTTGTCCAGGACATGGGCCAAGAAGATTGGGGGATCATTACAAATGGACATCACATATGCCACCATCCTTTTTTGGGGGGGAGAACATAGGAGGCTATATAGGGAGGTTAGGTTGGCATATATCATCAGTGACCATCACAATCCAAGAAATCATCCAATTTACGTTGTTAAGGATGATATCGGGTCATCTATCTTTCATTTGAATAACGAGGAACCAGAGATAATAATTAGGAAATGCAGAAATCAGTCATTGACATATCAACAACATGAAGTATGGAAAATGTATTTCGATGGCTCTTCATCAAAGTAAGGTTTTGGGGCTGGTATTTTCATCATTTCCCCTACACGAGAGGTTATAATGCTCTCTTATAAGATGGAATTAGAGACTACTAACAATATAGCTCAGTGTGAAGCTCTGGTGCTTGGGTTGAGGGTTGCCAAAGACACGACCATTGACAGTTTGGAAGTTTTTGGTGATTCTAAGTTAATCATCAATCAATTAAAAAACATCTATCAATATAAGAAACCAAGGCTCAAGAAATACAGGAACGAGGTGCGGGACTTGGTTGACAACTTCTTTCTGGCATTTAATATCTCCTTCATTCCTAGAGAGGTAAATCAAAAGGAAGATTCTTTGGCATTGGTTTCCAGTACCTTCAGAACTCCCATTGGTCCAAATACTAAGTATCGGGTGGAATTCAGACATAAGACAACAATACCAGACAACATAAAGCACTAGAAAGCCTTTAGTGATGACTTGGAGCTACAAATATTTCTGCATACCATTGAAGAATTATCTAGTATCTCAATAGATCAAGAGGGTGAAGATGATGAATCATCTTATTAACAAACATCTCATATGCTAAACAAAGTGGCTGGCCACAACATTGTGGAACTCAAAAGAAACCATACCCCCAGGGGTATAGTTCCACTAGAAAGGTTATTTTATAGTCATGATGTCTCCAAAGAAGTTGCCATCAAAAATCAAGAAGAAGAAGTGATGGAATGCAACATTGGGACTGGTGAAAGTGCCAAAATAGTCAATATGTCCAATGTGCTACCTCCAAAATAAAAATATAGGTATTTCATCCTCATGAAAAACAATTCTAATATTTTTGCATGGTTGTATGAATATTTGAAGACATTTGACACTGACATCATCCAACACAAGATCCCTCTCAAGGTTGGTTCTAATCCATTCAAACAAAATATTAGGCAATTAAATCCAATTCTAATGTCCATAATTGAAAAGGAGATGAAATGAATGCTTCATGCTAGAATTATTATTCCCTTGAGGTACTCAGATTGGGTGGCCAACTTGGTACCTATGAGGAAAAAGAGTGGGGAAATACACTTGCGTGTTGATTTCTGAAATATAAACAAGTGTTTCCTAAAAGAAAACTACCCCCTGCCCAATATGGACCATATCCTACAAAGGTTAGTAGGTGCCCACATGATTTCTTTGCTAGATGGGTACTCTGGTTATAACCAGATAGTAGTATGTGAAGAAGACAAAGAAAAAACAACATTGACAACCCCATGGGGAACATTTATGTACGACAAAATTCCCTTTGGGATGATTAAGGAAGGGGACACCTTTCAGAGGGATATGGACATAGCCTTCATCGGGGAGAAAGAAAAATTTATGGTTATATATTTTGATGACATCACAATCTTCTCCAAATCATATGATGAGCATTTACAACACCTTGAGCAGATTTTTTGAAAATGTAGAAGGTATGGGATTTATTTGAATCCCACGAAGTCCCACTTTGCTATGCCCAAAGGTAATCTCTTAGGCCACATCATATCAGCAAGGGGAATAAAAATAGACCCTAAAAGAGTTGATTCCACTCAAAAAATCGAAATCCCATGAAATAAGAAGTCTATCCAGTCTTTTATAGACAAGATAAATTTCTTGAGGCACTTTGTGTGAAACTTTGTTGAAATCATAAGGCCTATCACCAACATGTTGAAGAAATATGTTGTTATTAAGTGGTCATTGGGGGGGAAATTATCATTCCAAAGGATGAAACAATATTTGGTTGAAACCCCTCTATTGGTTAGCCCTGACTATGCCAAAAAATTCTTTATTTTCTTTTTTGCTTCCAAGGAAATCATTGTTGTTGTGCTACTGCAAAAGAATGAAGAAGGGCATGAATAGTCCATATCCTTTTTCAAAAAATCCCTTCGAGATGTTGAGATAAAGTATGACATATTAGAAAAATAGGTATATGCATTGGTCAAATCTTTAATAGCCTTCAGGGTGTATGTGTTACAATCTAGCATAACATCATATGTTTCTAGCAGCAGTGTCAAAGATATTTTGGTCCAGCTAGACAGTGAAGGTAAGAGAGGAAAAAGGATTGTCAAATTGTTGGAATATGACCTGCATATAAATCCCACCAAGTTGATTAAGGGATAGGGACTTTCCAATTTGTTATTAGAATCAAACTGTAAGGTTCTAGAATTGCATAAGACCTTCACCCAATCCTATGCACCCATGACATAGTTTGGACAAGGCAACATGAAGGTATCTGAAAATTAGTCCTCTTCACCTTGGTACAGAGATGTTATTTACTTTTTTCAGCACCTATAATGTCCCCCATATTTGAAAAATATGAGGGACAAGTCTCTCAAATGAAAATCTATCAAGTTCTGCATTTTTAATCAGAACTTGTATTGGAGGGATCATTCTGACATACTTTTAAAATGTCTTGATGAAAATGAATCTAAACAAGTCACAATAGATATGCACAAGGGAGTTTGTGGAGGACATCAGCATTGGAAAGCTACATCCCTCAAGATCCTAATGGCAGGGTACTATTGGCCCACCATTTTCTATGATGTATTCACCACAGTAAGGGAATGCAATGAATGTCAAAAGTTTGTAGGAAAACAAACATTACTCTCATTTCCCCTAAAAGCTATCACTACCAGTGGCCCCTTTTAGCAATGGAGATTATATTTCATAGGTGATATAAATCCACCATCCAGTGGGTAGCACAAATGGATTCTCACTGCCACTGAATACTTTACCCAATGGATTGAGGCTGTGCTCACTAGGAATGCTACCAATAAGGTGATTATGAACTTTTTGGAAACCAATATATTTGCCAGATTTGGTTTCCCTATAATGATTATAAGAGACAATGCCCAGGAATTCAATTCCAAATCCATGATTGACTTCTATGGAAGTCATAGCATTGCCTTGACACATTCCATGCTCTATTATCCTTAGGGGAATGGGTTGGTCGAGTCATCAAACAAGACTCTCATCAGAATCATCAAGAAATTATTGATTGAAAATAAGAAATCACGAGACTCTAAACTTAAGCATGCCTTGTGGGATGATATGATTAGCACCAAGAGAGATTTGGGAACCTCACCTTTTCATCTAGTCTATGGGATAGATGTTGTCTTCCCTACTTAACTCAGTCTACCAGTTCTAAAACTCCTACAGGAAGAAATTGAGGAACTAAATGACATCCGTAGGAGAATATTTCATATTATAGAGGTTCAACAAAGGAGAGAAGAATTGAATCAGATAAATGAGGCATACGAGAGCAAGATCAAATTAGCTTTTGACAAGAAAACCAAGAAGGAGATCTTTCAAGAAGGCGAACTGATCTTGAGGTGGGATGTCATGAGGGAATAAAACCCTAAGCATGGTAAGTTCAATAACCTTTGGTTTGGTCCTTTTAATGTGGTTGAGTTTCTAGACAATAATACATTTGTTTTACACAATCTGGATGATACTCAGATTTTTGGAGGCCTAGTAAATGGACGCTTCCTTAAACACTATTTGCTTGAAAGACTGAGGGAAGGTCCCTCTTATACCATACCTAATTTCATTTTTAATTTTCATTTGATTAGTTAGTTTGTGTGTGAATAAAGAATCTATATCCCAACAAAGGAACTAGGGTTAGATTCATTTTTAAATTACATAGGTGTATGGTTGAGGGACAATGACATATCTACATGTCTGACAAACAGAAACAAAGGTAAGTCAAGAGAATTGGAAGTGAGGTTTTGAGAGGTAAGGCACCTAATCTATTGTTCTTAGCACCTCATAGGGAAGTGTTATCCCTATTTGGAGCCAATGTTGTAACCTAGATCTACACCCGTTCCCTTTCCCTCCCTTACCCTATACATCCATCAAAGGTCAGATTTTTATTTTGTGTTTTCTAAGTTTATTCTCCGTGATTTAATGACTCAGTGTCAATGGCCCCTACCGATATTTACTTGATTTTCATCATTGTATTTCTTTCTTGAAAGGTGATTACATGTTATGGTTTGAGTTTGAAACATATGTCATTGTGTTTACCATTGATTGATCATGCAACAAGTCGACCAAGTCCTTTATATGCACAAAAAACATCCAAAAATAAATACACAATGATCCAGAGAAATGGATTTCGGGCTTAGGTTGTGAGTAACAGACAGATTAAAATTTTAATGGTCAAGATCCAACAGTCAATTAATATCAACAGCTCTTGTGTATTCGGAGTTTCAAAATCGTGAGGTTATAACCACAAAGAAATATGAATTTTTACTACGAGACTTTGGCGTTCGGGCATCCAATCTTGTTGTTTTTTTCAATCCTAAAAATTCTTGAACATCGAATTGTCGAAGTGGCTGCCATGTCACTATGAAATATTATCACTTTGGGAGATTTTAATCCAGATAAAACCCATTTTCCCGAAGTGTTGAAGTGTCAGAAGGCCGAATTGTCAAAGTGGTTGCCACGTCACTCTAGGAGATTGTCACTCTAAGAGATTTTAATCTAGAGAAAACACAGTTTCCCAAAGCCCAGAGTCCCAAAGTGTCAGAGCCTTGAACTGTTGAAGTTTTCAATTCCCTTTCTCATAAACTCTTTTTTTAGTTGTCGTGTCATATGCCACCTATCGATTGATTTCAGATGGCACATGGCACTCATTTCAGGTACTTTGGTTATGCCATATGCATTGTTTCATGTGACACATGTCACTCTCATTTTTATGACACATCATCAATTGTGACAACATGCTGCCATGTCACTCCGGGAGATTTTAATCTAGAGAAAATACAGTTTCCCGAAGTGTCGAAGTGTTGGAACGTCAAATTGTCGAAGTGGTTGCCACGTCAGTCTAGGAGATTGTCAATCTGGGATATTTTAATCTAGATCAAACACAGTTTCCCAATGTGTCGAAGCCCCGAAGTGCAAAAGTGTCAAAACGCCAAATTGTCGAAGTGGTTTCCACGTCACTTTGGGAGATTGTCACTCCAGGAGATTTTAATCCAGAGAAAACACAGTTTTCTGAAGCCCAGATCCTTGAAGTGTCGGAGCCCCTGAAGTCACAAAATATTAAATTATTAAAGTATCTTAATCGTTGGTGAGTTTTCTTAGCGATAATCATTGGTTAATGACTTCACAAGTTCACTCATTCGAAAGATAGGTTGCTCATTCCTGAGTGGAAATGGGAAGTTGTAACAATGGATTTCATCACCAAGATTCCCAAAACTATTGGAGTTACTTCACACACACCTAGGATTCCTAAGGTTTTTCCTTGTTTATTAGTCATTATTAGTCATTATCTAGTCTCTTATATTTTAGGAGAGAATATTCCACTTGGAGAATATTCTCTTTCAGTTGACACTTCAGTTTGACTAGTTGAGTTGAGTTTAGATTTTACATTGGGATCATCACCATGCAACGTTGGGATCATCACCATGCTAATTCGACCTTGCCTTGGGATCATCACCAAACTATCACATTACCCTTGATTCCATGAGTCAATTCCTCACTACTCTCTATTCAGTCAGCTAACTGAAGACTAGTTGACTAGTTAACTCAACTAGGTGGCAGTTGACTCCCATAACTGCTTGAGAGACTAGACTAGGTGGCAGTTCACTCCTGTAACTGCTGGTGTATTTCCAAATCACTCTAGACCACCACTATGGCACATTAGTTACTCAGGTATCCTATATCTATTGTAAATTATTCACTCTTTGAGTGTGGAATATGTTTAATGAGAATTCTTCCATTATTTCTCTCTCGCTTCTTCACTCTCAATTTCTCTTTGCAAATGTGTGTGGTATTTTCTAGCTAGATATATTATGTGCAGTTTCAACACATTTACATGGTATCAGAGTCAACGGACTGCTAAGCAAAATCTACACCAAATTATTTTTTGTAGGTACTGAAGATTGAAGACAACAAAAAGATGGATTATTTGCCGAAAATACTTCTCACGCCTCATAACTATTTGGAATGGAAGACAAAAATTATGTTTGTGCTTAGATGCAAAGGATTGTGCCAAATAGCTATGGCAATGGAAGTAGATACTGATTCTGTCGATGAGAAAAATGACTTTCTCAATAGATAATATATGGCCATAGGATGTACCCTCTATTTTATTCTCCCGAAATTCTCCATCAAGTATATGATGACTCACAGGAATTCACTCCAAATGATTTATGGAGCAGATTGGAGGTTTTCTTTGGGAATAAGGAAGATTGCATGCAAAATGTTAACAAGATAGAGAATGTAGAAAATCCACTAGAAGATAAATCATCTCAGTTTGAAGAGCCTTCTACACAAGTATCTGCAGAAATTTGTATTCCAATAATTGAAGATGATGTCTACTCCATTTCATATTTGTTTTCTGAAATTCACGTGGAAGATATATGGCATGCATCTCAGGAGTCACATGCAGACACTTTTCCATGAACAATGCATGCATCTTAGGAGACAAAAAGAGATCCGTGCACATCAGACTCCATTATGATATTTTCTTAGCCAAATTTTCAGAAACAAATTGGATATTTGAATTCCTCTTGGGAAAATATCCAATTTTAAAAAACAAATTGTCCAAAATGGAGTCCATAAAGTGAAGTTATGATCTTTTTAAAATCAACAAACTTTCAGTGTTTTTACGGAAACGGCCGCACGGTTTTGAAAGTTTCATCCAAAATTTATTTGGATATTCTTCATTACAAGAATATAAAGTGGATATGTGTGGAAATATCAATGATGCATCTGCTTCATTAGTTCCATGTAGACATCTACATCTTCAATAAAATCTTCAACGAGCACAAACTTGCATAGTTGCGAGGTCTTCTTCGAGTGAAGGATAAGGTTGCTTAGCAATTGTTTTTTGTTCCTTCTCATTTTTTTTTATGCATTGTAATTTGAGGGGGGGGGTTTCCCTCTTTTCTGATTTATATCGGTGTATCTTTTGTATTTGGGTACCTAACATGGCCTTGTTGTTGGGACCTATTCTTTATTTTCACCATAGTGATGTTCAGGGGGGGTGTTGGAGTTACTTCACAGACACCTAGGATTTATTTTTCCTATGGTTTTTCCTTGTTTATTAGTCATTATTAGTCATTATCTAGTCTCCTATATTTTAGGAGAGAATATTCCACTTGGAGAACATTCTCTTTCAGTTGACACTTCAGTTTGACTAGTTGAGTTGAGTTTAGATGTTGCATTGGGATCATCACCATGTAACATTGGGATCATCACCATGCTAATTCAACTTTGACTTGGGATCATCACCAAACTAGCACATTAGCCTTGATTCCCTGATTTAACTCCTCTCTACTCTCTATTCATTCAGTTAACTAAAGACTAGTTGACTAGTTAACTCAACTAGGTGGTAGTTCACTCCCGTAAACTACCTGAGAGACTAGACTAGGTGGCAATTCACTCCTGTAACTACTGGTGTGTGTCCAGATCACTCTAGACCACCACTATGGCACATTAGTTACTCAGGTATCCTATATCTATTGTAAATTATTCACTCTTTGAGTGTGGAATATGATTAATGAGAATTCTTCCATTATTTCTCTCTCGCTTCTTCACTCTCAATTTCTCTCTGCAAATGTGTGTGGTATTTTCTAGCTAGATCTATTCTATGCAGGTTCAACACATTTACAAAAACAAGAAAGAAGCATGATTCTATAATGGTAGTGGTAGATAAGCTCACTAAAGATGCCCATTTTATTATAGTAAATATCACTCATAAGGAAGCTAATATAGCTTATATTTATATGAGAGAAATAACTTGATTACATGGAATAACCAAGATAATTGTGCTTGGAAGAGATCCAAACTTTCCATAAAATTTTTGGAAAGGATTATTTAATGGATTTGGAACAAATATGCATTTTAGCAGAACTTATCATCCAAAGTCAGATGGGAAAAGAGAAAGGGTGAATCGGGTGATATAAGACATGCTAAGAATGTATGTGATGGATAAACCATCCAAATGGGAGGATTATTTTCATTTTGTGGATTTTTCTTATAACAATGGGTACTAAGCATATTTAAACATGATCCCATTTGAGGAAATTTATGGAAGAAAGTGAAACACACTAGTAAGTTGGGACAACTCAATAGACAGAGAAGTGGTTGGGCACAAATTAATCAGAGAAATGGAAGAGAAAATTATGAAAATAAAACAGAATTTAAAGGCTTCCCAAGATAGGCAGAAAACCTATGTTGACAAAGGAAGAACTCATAGAGAATTTAAAGTAGGTGACCATGAAAGATAAGCTAGAAGTTCACTATTCTGGGCCGTTTGAAATACTATAAAGGAATGGGCCTGTAGAATACATTCTTTCCTTACTTGCATCAATGTGTATTCATAATGTATTCCATGTATCCTTTCTTAAAAAGTATGTACCTGATGTTAATCAGGTCATTGATTGGAATGTTATTCAGGTGGAGCAAGAAGGTGATTTTCAGGTGCATCAGGTGTGCATATTTGACCAAAAGATCAAGCATCTTTGGAATTGATCCATAGGGATAGTAAAGGTCCAATGGACCCAACACAGTCTTGAGGATGCAACTTGGGAGAATGATGATGCTATGTGGCCAGAGTACCCGCATCTTTTGGAAGACATTTAAAATTTTTGATTGTATATGTGTATATATTTCACTTAGCACAGTGCATAAATAAGGGGGAGGGGAATGTAATACCCCTATGCCATACCCCAACTATAAATGTACATATGTATATAATATGGTGAGTTGTTTGTAACAAGTCTTGGAATTAGTTTTGTATGTGCATTCCATAATATAGTGCACATATGTGCTACACACTAAAACAAGAAGTGAGCACATCCCAGGATACTGCGCACATCAACTTAAGTGTGTGATATTGAGGCCATGGAGCCTTTGTGTATATGATTTTTTTTTTAGGTTGGTGAGCCTAGATAAAAAAGGATAGTATGTTTGTATTATAAATGTAAATGTAATCACACACAAATATTAATGAAAACACATCATTGCAGCAGACCAACCATGTAAAAGAGAATGGTGGGATAAACTACACTAGTTAGGGAAAGGGGGGGATAAAGGTTGAGATGAGGGGGATAAGTTAAGGGGGGTTAAAATGAAATGAATATTATATTAATATTTATTAAAACACAAAAGAATGGATAATTATTTTATTTTAAATTCTAAGGATGGGGACAAGTGAGCCCAAGGTATTTCTCAACATGACAAGTGTCAAGTTGAGAACATGCATACATATAGTTTGGACTTAATTAATTTTTCATCATTCCCTCATCATTCCTGCACTCACTCACTCATTGGCCATATGTATCTTTTTGTCACTGTACCTGTAACTTGGTTAGATTAGGAGTTGGACCGAAGAAATGGGTTGTCAATCCCATGAGGATATTGAAGAGGCAGGTTTTCAGGTCCATGGGATATTGAAAATGCGGGTTGGTAGGCCCGTGAGAAATTCTCTCTAGGTGAGAGAATTACTAGGAATTGATTTCCCAAAGGTACCAAACTACAACTATAGGGCTCTGAGGCTTCCTACCTAGCCTATTGCTGAAGTCATGGAAAATAATTGGGGTAGCCGAGGGACTGTTGAGAAGAAAATGGGAACACATCTTGGGGTGGGGTGGGAATATGGGAAATGAGGGACTATAGGCTATTAGTTTGAGTTTGCAGTTGTGATTGAGTTTTCCTATTGTCTGAGATACATAATCCTAGTTAGGAATTTATTTACCCACGTGCAGTTTAGTCCTAGCTTGAGGGTGACCCACTGTTGAGAGTTATGAGCAGTGTGGTCGAATCCTGGGAGGAACATGGAGGTTCTGCACGCAGTTGGTGATCTTTTTATCAAAAGATAAGTATCAATTGTGTATTAAATCATGTGTGACATTATTATTTATGCATTTGTTTTTATGGTTTTTTCCTTTGTATGTTGCAGGTGTATTTCTATTATTATTCTATATGAATTAGTGTATTTGTAGAGTATTTGTATGTTTTAATTTGGTATCAAAGTTAAAATTTTTGGTTGGAATATCCAAGTTGGTTTTTGGGGATGCTACATATTTGATCAATTGAAAGGTGCATGAATCTTTTCCAAGATTGACTTGAGATCAAGTTATCATAAAGTGAGGATAAAGGAAGAAGACATCAATAAGACAACATTTAGGACAAGATACATGTATTATGAATTCATGGTAGTGTCATTCGGGCTATCAAATTCCCTAGGTGTTTTCATGTTCTTGATGAATGGAGTGTTCAGGGAGTACATAGCCCAAGTTTGTACTTACATTGTTCCTAGATTATATACTCATTTACTCAAAGATAAAGGACGAACATGAGAACCATTTAAGAATGGTGCTAAATTTTTAAGAGAGCATAAATTGTATGCCAAGATAAGTAAGTGCATCTTTTATCAAAATAAGATTTACCAGTGATGATTTTAGGGGCTAAATTTCGCTCATGGGCTAATTTTCCATGGTTTTTCCAAAAATGAGATTCGCTATTTTAAAAATGATTCGCCCAAATTCTATAGGATAAAGTTATTTTACCTTAAAAATCGCCAAAAGTTTATAAAAACTATATAAAATACTTAGAAATTTGAATATTTTTTAAAAAATATCGCCAAACATTTATAGTTGACATATGAAGGATTAATAATATTCGCCAAGGTTTCTACATTTTAAAATAATTTTCCATCCTTAAAATCATCCCTGAGATTTACTACTTGGTGCATATAATTTCAACCGATGGAATAAAAGTTGATCCTGAGAAGACAGATTCCATTAGAGGATAACCAATGCCAATAAATATTGTATATTTCATACCATTCATGGGTCTTGTCAGTTATTACTGAAGATTCATAAAATTATTCTCAAATATTGCAAGCTCAATCACTTCTTTGTAAAAAAAGGGAGTGAAATTTGAAAGGGATATCGAGTGTGAAGAGAGATTTCAGTAGTTGAAAGAAATCTTGACAAGTGCATCAATATTGAGTATTGAAGATTTGGATGAATATTTTTTGGTTTGCACTAATGCATGTAAGGAAGGACTTGTTGGAGTCCTAAAAAAAAGATCATGTGGTATTCTACAAGTCCAAAAATTAAAAGAGCATGAGATGAATTATGCTACAAATAAATTATAATTTGTAGTCACTATTCATGCACTAAAAATGTGGAGACATTACCTCATGGGGAGGAAATTTGAGTTAAGGTCAATAGATCACTTTGGTCTAAAACATTTATGTGAACAACCCATATTAAATGCCAAAAAAACTAGATGGCTTGAATTTTTTAGTGAATATGAATTTGAAATTAAGCATATAAAAGGAAAGTAAAATCAAGTGGTCGATGCCCTTAGTAGGAGATCTCATGAGATGCATATTACATCCATTATCATGTACATGACTAATCTAAAAGATAAAATTATTGCAACAACAAATTTAGATCAACAATATTTACAAATAAAAGAAACATTACAAGAAGGAAATTTAAAACAAAACTTTAAATATTATGAGTTGAAAGAAGATGGAATTCTCATTTACAAAGGCAAGGTGTATGTGCCAAATTCCAATGAGTTGAAATATGCAATGATGAGGGAGATGCACAATGTGTCATATGTTGGGAATCCAAGATATCAGAAATAAATTACAGTTGTAAGAAGCCAATACTTTTGGCCAGGAATGAAGAAAGAAGTGGCTAATTACATATCCATATGTCTAGAGTGCCAAAAGGTTAAGACTAAACATAGACATATAGCAGGGTTGTTATAGCCATTGGCCATTGCAGAATGGAAGTGGGAAGTACTCACAGTAAATTTTACAACTAAGCTTCCCAAAATAGTGAAGCGACATGATTCCATAATGGTGGTGGTGGATAAATTAACTAAGGAAACACATTTTGTTCCTATGAAGAGAACACACAAGGTAGAAAAAATTATGGATATCTACATAAAAGAAGTTTCTAGGCTATATGGGATGTCTAAAGAAATAGTTTCAAACATAGATCCAAATTTCACATCCAATTTTTGGAATGGTTTTTTCAAAGGCTTGGGGACAAATCTAAATATTAGTATTGTGTATCACCCAGAGTAAGATGGGAAAACATAGACGATTAATAGAATAATTGAAGATATGCTCAAAATCTATGTGATGGACTAGCCATCAAAGTTGAAATATTATATCCATTTAGTTCATTTTTCTTACAATAATGGGTATCAAGCCTTATTAAAAATGAGTCCATTTGAAGCATTGTATGGCAAGAAGTGTAACACACCAATGAGTTAGGATAATCCAACCGACAATGAAATTATTGGGCTAGATTTGTTTAAGGAAATGGAAGATCAGATGACACAGATAAAACATAATTTAAAGTCTTCCCAGGATAGGAAGAAATTTTTTGCATAAAAGTATAAACTTTTCATAGATTTCAAAGTGGGTGAACATGTGTTTTTAAAAGTGAAGCTGACAATAAGTTCTCTAAGATTAGGAAGTTGCCAAAAGTTGGTAGCAAGATATTGTGGACCTTTTGAAATATTAGAAATGATAGGTCCAGTTTCATACATGATAGCATTGTATACACCATTGAGAGTGCATAATTTCATGTGTCATTATCAAAGAAATATGTGTCTTACCCTAAACACATAATTGATTGGACTGTGATCCAGGTGGAACATGAAGGGGATTTTAGGATGGAACTAGTAGGCATCTTTGACCAGAAAGTCAAAGTGCTTAGGAACAAATCCATAAGGTTGGTAAAGGTTTAATCAACCTACTACAGTCCTGAATATGAAACATGGGAGCATGAAGAAAACATTTGGGAGGAATACCAACAATGTTTTGTCAATTTTGAAGAAAAAAATTATAAGAATGCAAGAATCCATTTTGTACAACTAGAGTTTTGGAACCACATCTCAGTGTCCTAGCCAGCTACGTTGGGGGCCAAGAAAAATGAATGGTACATCCTGATTGATTGAGAATATTTAATGGGTTACATTCCTTGGGTTGGTGGGATGAGAGGAAAAAAATATTTTCGTTGGAACTATTGATGGAGTCATAAAATTGTAGAATTTCATTGCTTGCTATTGTGATGTAAATTCATATATGTATATCAACATAGTTTTCACTGAGGAAGACAAAATATTGTAGGGGAGGGGGACTGTAACATCCCCACTATAATATCCAATTTAATTAATGCTTAATGTATATATAATGTGTGGTGATGGCCAAGTGATGCATATGTGAATTGCATTTCTAAATTTTAATAATAAAATGTGATGCCAATTGCTAGGGGATATGGAAAGATATGGGGGATGAATTAATCTATAAGAGAGAGGAGGGTCTAAGAGAATTTCTAAGAGGGGTCCAAGGGGGAATTACCCATGTTTATTGATTCAACCCACATTCCTGAATTCTATTATCATTATGTATTAAACTTCTAATTTTCCCTTTAGTATAAAAGAAGCCAATAATTGAATACATGTAAGAGAGTGGGTGTGAAAATTCACATGCCTGTTATAACCCAAAATTGATCTACACATGCATACCTAGCATATGGCCCTCTTACTTTCTCTTTTTTCCAAGCCATCACTCAGCTGCTCTTCTTAAAAACACTATTTTTGAAGATGTACGTGCCCTGCATCATTACTACCCACGTATGTACGCATGATGTACCACTACATCCTACGGATGTGCACTAGCTGCACCACCACAACCCGCGTATACTCGTAAAAGTTGCAAAAATTAAAAAGTTGCAAGGAATTCGTTGAGATTATGGGTTATTGGATAGTTTCCCAACTATTCCACCGCCTATAGCACGTCACCTAACTGAATAACCATCATTTTGTCATATAAAAGGAGGTATTGGGGTCTCATTCCACATCTAGACATAAGAACAATGAAACTATTCCTATTTCACATCCGCTCCTTGCCCCAAGAAATTACAACCACCTTGTGAGAATTTCATCAGAATTCCCCATTTTTCCCTTTTTCCTCCATCATAAACCCATTCCATTTCCCTAGAGAGAGGTTGAGAGGAGAAAGATATGTGGAGGCGCACTTGGATCTTGGTGAAGAGGAGCTAGGACTAGGTTCATGGAGCAGTATCCAACCTTGTTGTAAGTGATCATTGTATTATCAATAAAAGAAATACTTTTCTTGTCCTGAAATATGATGTGTCAAATGTTTGCATTTGATTTATGTTTTATTCTAACATCTAACCCATGATTTATATATGAGATGCATGTTTGTAGTTTCCTGTTTATCTGTTTGTGAATGCAGGCCAGCCTTGGGAGGAGGTTTACAGTCAGTGGATCTATCAAGCGTGAGAGGATCGTCACCGGGTGTGGAGTAAAAGGTAAAGTTATCTGATCCTTCTCACTTTGTCCTTCATGTATGAGTCTAGGATATATTTGGGGTGGTTAGAAAAGTAGGATACTTTTAGATGGTTTTGATTTGCCTACATTGTAAATCCTGGTGTAGCCATAGTGGGGTTTTCCCCACTAGCATAACTGGCGACCATACTGGGGAAGCCTCTAGGGTTTTAGGAGATTTTTTGGGTGTTTGATTGGTTTTATTACCTTTTGAGTTTCTGTGAGTTTGTTGAGTCTGTTAAGGGATTTTGGTCACCTATTGGTGCCATACCATTTCTTCCTACCCTATCAATATGCCTGTTTATCTTATTTTTTTTTAGAAGTTACAGATGTGTATGCATCCTACTGTGGGCCTGCATATGTACAAATGCACCCTGCATTATAGACAACCCGCGTACATACGCATGCTTCTTAAGAATCAATAATGTACCTATGTCAAGATTTTTTTTAAGAAGAGGCAGTCAACCTCTTCTCTGATTGAAGTTTCACTTCTAAGGGTTTCTTGATTGAGTCTAGTATCTCTGTTTTTACAGTCATAGCTTGGGTTAGATGTCAGTTTGCTTATCGTTTTAAAAATATTTCTTGTGTTTACTTCGAAAAGGTTTTAGGCTAGTCTTTGAGTTTTTTATCAGCCTGTTTAGTGTCTTTAGTGACTCCCTATGATCCGCAGTGGGCCAGAGGTCAGTTCCAGTCTTGTATTTTTTTTCAATTCTTCCCCTTTTGTTTGATTTAAATAAAAGAAAAAAGATTTATTTGAAGTTTTCTTGTTTGAAGCATTTCAAAATAAAAATAAAAAATTGTTTTTCTTAGTTTGGTCAAGTAGTTGGTTTAGTTATTTTTCTTGTTAGGAAAAAGAGTTCTTTTCTTAATTTCTTTACTGATTACTTAGAACATTAAGTAGCTCGTAGTCGAGCTAAATTTCGTTTTAGGTTTTCCTTTAAAATATCTTAGAAAAAGTTAGTTATGAAAATTTGGTTAAAGAGTTAGTTGCAAATCTTTATTGTTAACTAGAAGTAATTTTTCTTTCAGTTTCATTTATTTCACTGCCATTTCCTTGACTTAAAACAAGCCATTTAAAATGAACATTAATTTAAAATCAACAAGAATTTATGTTTGTAGGGTCAATCAACTAGTCTAGGCTAGATCTTTGAATTAGGTTGGAGAGGAAACTCTTCAAGGCTTATAAACAAACATTGGAGTCGAAGCTAGGGAGTGTAAAAATTCTAGTGACGTAAAATTTATTTGGGACCCCCCTGTAACACAGAGGATAAACACGAGGTCGCATGAGGAAAGGTAGTGGAGATAACCCCTCCAAAGCCATACCAAGCATAGTTGGGAATGCATATTGAGGACTTGTCATGGGACACTATCGGTTGGATTTTCCTACGGAGCTTCGTGGATCCTAAATCCGTTCGAGGTCCTTAGATGTCTTCCAAACCACTTTCTTTTGATACCCTCGATAGGTTTCGGACTTGTTATCCTACTCATTTTTGTCCACCCAACTATTGACTATACCCTCCTGGTGACTATTTACGAGATGAAAAATTAGTTGCATTATTCTACACACTTACACAAGCGACTATGGGGGTATACCACGATACCTAGGGCAGACATCGACCCACACTTTGCAAAGTATACCCAGAGGGTGGTTCTATGCTAGAGTTGCACTTGCACCGATACGTTTCTATAGTGTTGGCTGGCATAACTGTTCTTCCAACTAGATGGTGGTTTCCTTTCTTTATCTCGTAGCAACTTTTCTAGTGTGTGTTTGTTTTCAAACATTAGTAAAAGAATTATTGTGTCATTGATATTTTCACAAAGTGGAAGATCAAGACTCTATCGATCATGAAGGCTTCAGGTCCTAGCGTCGGTTGCATTAGAGCCACCACTGCCATCGTTACGACGAATACTTGACCAACAAGGGTCATACAAAACGACCAGGCCACGAGAAACTATGCTCGAGCCTGCTTTGATAGGATAGTAATCGAATCTAGAGGAACCTACTATTTCTGAACTTGGAGAAAAATCTCTTGGGCCAACCAACACTTTGATCACTAACTTTTCAGCGCCAATATTGGTACAAGTTGTCCCTCTAAGGGTAATGCCTTACAAGCGTCAGATAGTCTTTTAAGCAGCGATGGAAGCAAATGTTTCTACTTCATATGGGATTCCTCATACTCCCTCAATAAATTCCACCACAGGGGGCATTCCGCCTCCTAACACACATTCGTCAATCTGGACCACCATGGTATTGACTACCTCAACTTTGGGTAGTGGTCCGATGTTTTCTTTGGAGAAGACCACTGCTCCATTCACACAGAGTGTGGCAGGCCCTCCATTTTCATATCAGCTGCTCAGATTTGATACGAACTATGTGCTTACCTACTCCACCCTATAGACCATGGTTCTGGGGGTAGGGAGCTCAAATTCTCCTTTTCAAGGGTCCATGGGGGGCACCTCAGCTCCCTATAACACTATCCCTTATGGTGGTGGTCATATACCGCCTTCGTCCCAATCGCTAGGAGACTCTACCTAGCCACCCATTGGGAAAAACATGAACTACAAATTGTTTGGAGCAGACAGTCTAGGACCATCTTCTTACAACACGCTGGTGGGATCCATGTAGTTCTCTTTGTTTGGAGCATTTGGTATTAATACTTTTTCGTTAGTTGCCATCTTGGCCAGGGGAAATCCTGGTTTTGGACAACAGAATCCTGTGCAAGTTACTATTCCTACACAAGGGGAAAATACATGAGTTTTCTCCTCACAAGGACTTTGGAATCCTTGGAAGGGATTAGTTCCCTCATCAAGGATGCCAACTGGGGGAAACCCCTTCCATGGTCAATGGAACCCTGGGAAGGGCTTAGTATCTATGCTCATCGGATCGGCAGAGGGAAATCACTTCCAAAATATTTTGAACACAATGCAAAGATCAATCATCGCCCAACCTTCATCATACAATTATGGGAATCAGGCGATGATTCCCTAAAAAACATAGTATCCGTACACTAGCCAAGGCCATGGTGTTTACTAGAACCCTGGTTAGCAGCCCAGTTTTTCCTGGTAACCTGGTGCTAGTCAAACTCCAGGCTCCCTTTTTCCTGTACATAGTACCTAGTCCAAACTACCATTTTTGGCAATGTTATATTTTCTAGACTTGTCAAGGTTTCTTAACAACCCGATTTTTCATGATCCACATTGGCCCCCCATGCCGACTAAGTTTCCCTTGAATATTATGAAATTCGAAGAAAATCTTGGCGAATATCTGGATGATCACGTGACAAATTTCCACCTATGGCTCTTGTCAAACTCATTGGGAGACAACTCCGTACAGTTTCTCCTGTTTCAACGCACACTTATTGGGGGTGACACAAAATTGTACATACAGATCGACCTCTCATGATACTCTTACTTTAGTGATTTGGCGATGGTTTTCCTAAACCATTTACAACTACCCGTGAGATATGATGTCGGCACTAAATTGTTGGCCAACTTTGAGCAGACCAAATCTGATCATATCTCGGATCACATCCAATAATGGTTGTGGTGGAAGAGTTTGATTAAGATATAGGTCCCACCAACTTTTCTGTTGGAGTGGTTCCTGAAGTCTTTGGTACCTTAGTTATCCAAGGACGTTGTAATGTCAGGAGTGTTTTCATAGGAGGAGGCAATAATGAGAGATCAACAACTCTAACCGATATACTCTTAATCTGGCTTACTCTATGATATTTTTCCATATGCACCACGGTCCATATTTGACAAGGCCAGACAAAATTTTGGACCACATGCCAATGGTATAGTTGGTTTAGAACAAGGAAAGCCCACTGTTCAATTGTCAAATAAATTGTAACAATTGTTGATATGAAAGACAACATCCAGCCAAACCTCAGGTTTGGTTGTTCCCCTTACTCAAATGTCAGACGTACACAATGTGTATTCGATAAACCCAAAGTCCAACAAGCGGCCTGATGGAAATAAAAAACAACGAAACAAGAAGGGTAAGGGGGATAAGAAACACAACAAAAATGTTGTTAGGGGAAACACAGAGAAGACAAATTTGAAGTATCTATGTAACCTTTGTAGGAAGGACCACCCAACTCACCTGTTCCCTTGACTTGTGAAGGCCCAAACATTATTGGTGTAGCAACAACCTGATGTGTTAACAACCCATTTCCTCATAGGAAAAATTTGACTCAAGCCTCTTTGAGCGTGGATGGGGGAAGTTAGGGACCCCCTCCATGTTTTAATAATTCCTTGGTCATGAACATTTACATGATGAAAGGTGATTCTTACATAGTGGCTAGGGTGCACGATTACGAAATGCCAGAATCTGTCAAAAAGGGTAAAGAATACATAAACCCATATGTTCTTCTCTGGATTGAGAAGACGATGGGAGAAACAATGAAATGCATCCTAAAAGGGGCATTCAAGAAATATTCTCACAATTCAAATGTGAGGGATGCCCAAAACTACTCTATGGTGGAGGATTTTTCACAAACCCCTTGCACAATATCCGCTTTGGAGGTCCTCCAAATATTCCCTTGGCAAAAAAAGGCTCTATTATCCACCTTGGGTTCTACAGAGACTTGTAATCTGGGAACGATCATTCTCGATATGACTGACTTAAAATCTCGTCTCCCTTACCACGTCGCATCTTAGATAGTAGTGGCTTATCCCACGAAATATTTTACCCAGAACATTTTCCGTACGGTGGTTGATAAGGGTTCCTCGACATGTGTGATGTCGTTGGCATGTTGGAAGACCATTGGCCAACCCATTTTTTCTCTGTCACCTACTCTGCTTACTACTTTCGACAAGCATTCTTTCATACCACATGGAATCATCCCTTCTTTTTCATGTAGTTAGGAGGGAAGACCATGTGTGTCGAAGTTGAAGTGGTTGATGCACCTCTTGACTACAACCTTCTGTTAGGAAGGAGTTGGACCTATGCTATGCATGCACTGTTTGCCATAGTTTTTTGGGTCTTTTTGTTTCCACACAAGGGTTGGATTGTATCCATTGATCAGTTGTCCTTCTCCCGTCCTGACCCTTCATCGTGGGCATCCATGTTCTCGATGATTGATAACCCATAGCCTGATGTCATCAACATAGGGGTTGGTTTGTGCTCACTTTTGATGGGTACCTTCGATTACCCACCTCCTTCTGGCAATGTCAAGCTCATATCAGTTGTCCCTGACCAACCTAGGGCCAAAAGTTTTCAAGTGTTTTTGTTCCAAATGAATTACTTTCACGATCCCTGAAATATTCCTTCCCCATCAGCCACGATGGAAGGGACAGGGAATTCTGGCATGGCCATGCCCTTGTTTGCGATAGAAGTTGTGTACTCTATTATCCAATAAGCTTCTTCCAACCCCGATCTAACTTCTGCATAAGAGTTATATCCAGTTCTTGAGCCTATTTTGGCTCAAGTTTCCCTCGCCACTACATATTATTTAGACTTGGTATTACCCTCTGATGAGGTGATTATAGAGGCATTGACTGGTCCAGAGAGACCTTGGGATGATCTCCATCATAGATCTTATTTTTTACCGGAGTTAAGAAGAATAGAGGCGGGTGAATTTGTGTTGACTATCACTGGAGATAGGTCTTGTCCTATTAATACTCCAGCTACACATGCAGTATACATCGAGGGTAATATGGAAAATATCGCTGAAACGATACATATTGACATCTCCAGAACCCCTTCCGTCATGGAGAATGTTTTGTTCGAAGCAGACTTCTCCCCCGAAGAGATTCAGATATATACAGACATATTTAAGGAATCTGAGACTTTTTTGCCTAGTCTTACGAGGAAATTCCAGGCATCATTCCAAGAATATTCAAACATGAGATAACAACTTATCCTGATGCCAAGCCGGTCCGACAGAACCTTCATTCGATGAATCCTCGGAAATAAACAACTATTAAGGCTGAAGTGGAGAAAATTTTTAAGTTGGTTTCATCTACCCCATACAATTGATGCAATGGGTGTCAAATATCATTTCGATTAACAAAAAATAGGGTACAATTCGAGTGTGCATGGACTTTCATGACTTGAACAAGGCCTGTTTAAAGGATAATTTCCCCACCCCATTCATTGATCAGATTGTCGATGAATGCGCAGGCTGTGAGGTATTTTCATTTATGGATGGTTTTTTGGGATATAACCATATTCAAATCAAATCCAAAGACCAGCATAAAACAACTTTTATCTGTTTGTGGGGCACATTTTCTTATCGTAATATGCCTTTTGGCATGGAGAATGCTAGAGTCACTTTTTAGTGGGCCATGTCTTTTTCTTTCCACGATCTTAAACATATAGTCAAGGATTCTCTCAATGATCTAGCATCATGCTCTCACAAGAGATATGATCACCCCACACACCTCCAACTAATCTTTGAATGATGTCACTACTATTAGATTTGCTTGAATCCCAACAAGTGCAGTTTTTTCATGATGTCGGGTCGTCTTTTAGGTTTTATAGTTTCAAAAACAAGGATCATGATCGATCCTCTTATTGTTGAGAAGATAGTTTAGTTTCCTCCCTCGTGCAAAGTCCCTCAACTTAAGATCTTATAGGGGAAAGAAAAATTTCTTCGGCATTTTATCACAAACTATGTCGATATCACTAAAGGGTTCATGTGTTTATTGAAAAAGGGAGTCCCTTTATATTGGGATGAATCCTCTCAACACTCTTTTTAAGCGTTGAAACACACCCTCACATCTACCCCTCTGCTTCAACCACCCAATTATAATAAATATTCCTTATTGTACTTGGCCACTGCAAAGTCGACCATCATTATCATCTTAGTTCAAGAGGACAATCTGATCGAGGAGCATGTGATTTATTACCTGAGCCGAGGCTTGGTTGAGTTGGAACTCAACTACTCCCATGTTGAGAAACTGACATTGGCAGCAGTACATGCTTTCCAACGGTTCCTTCATTATATCCTTCTTCGCAAGACCACCGTCGTTGTCATTGTGAATCCATTTCAATATGTGTTGACATGATGCATCATCGGCGTAAATATTAGTAGATGGATTGTGATCCTCCAAGAATTTAACTTGGACTTTGTTTCTATGAAATCCAAAAATTTGTTGGTCTTTGTGGAACTCATTTCAGAGATTCTGGTCGAATCAAGTGATGTTACACCCGAAGAATCACCTATTAAAGGAGATCTCTTTTCGATCGCATCTTCGAATACCTAGTATGGAGATATACTAGTCTATCTATGGACTTTCAATTTCCCTACTTATGCTTCTCGCGACAAGTGTCAACGAATTCGCCATCGGGAATGAAACTATGTCATACTCGATGACACTTTGTATCATTAAGGTGTAGATTGAAATATTCATCGGTGCCTTATACACAAATAAGAGGAACTCATTCTGAACGAATGCCACACTGGAGCATGTGGTGGTCATTTGTCTAGGTTGGAAACAACCCAAAAGATTCTACGAGCCGGTTACTTTTGGCCTACATTAATCAAGGATTGTGTCGATTCGGTCAAAAAGTGCCACCTGTGTCAAATCTTCTCTCAGAAGATGAGGGCACACCCTAATCCCATGTTTCCCGTCATTGCTGTTGGTCCCTTCACCAGGTGGGGGATTGATTATACTACATTCCACCCAACTTCATCCATGGGGCATCATTATATTATCGTGGTGGTATACTACTTCACAAAGTGGGTCGAGGCTATACCAACATTCAACAATGATGGTGAAACAACAACTCTCTTTGTTTTTAACTAGATAGTAGCAAGGTTCGACATCCTGAAGGAGATTGTCACGGACCATGGGAGTCACTTTCAAAAAAAAATCATGTCTGATTTAACATCAAATCTTGGGTTGAGGAAAGATCATTCATCACCCTACTACCCATAAGCGAATGGTGAGGTGGAAGCTGTGAACAAGCCCCTCAAGACTATTCTACATTGAATGATCGATTTTGCCAAGTCAAATTGGGATTTGACGTTGTACTCAATATTATGGGCCTATCGAAGTCTATAAAGACTACCACCAGTTTCTCACCTTTTTAGCTCATTTATGGGCTAGAAGCAGTCTTGCCTATAGAGTGTCAGATCCTGTCTTTAAAGTTGGAAGTAGAGTTATTTCTAGACACTTCATTGCTTGAGGAACACCTATTATATCTCGAGTATCTTGATGAGCAATGCCTTGATGCAGCATTGGCCAACAAGGCTCACAAGCAATGATTCAAGTGTCAATATGATCGGTCTGTTTTTCCTCGGATTATTTCTGAAGGAGACCTTGTCCTAGTATACGACCAAGATAAGGATCCCCTGGGCATAGGAAAGTTCAAACCCATGTGGTTTAGACCTTTCATTGTGAAAGAGGTCTTAGAGAAGGGCTCTTATCGTCTGGTTGACTTTGAGGGAAATGATTTGGTGGAACCTAGAAATGGGCTCTACCTCAAGAAGTATTACTCATAGGCTGGTCGCCTGGGTGACTTCTTGTACATATGTATATTTCTTATACAGTTGTTTTTGTATTTTTGTTTTATGGAAGTGTCATTATTTATGTCATATTTTTCACTGTGGCAGATGTCAAGTGAATCAGAGGTGTTCATTGCGTTCATGGAAAATGATAGTTGACACACTCAAAGGCTTGCCTCCACATCTTGGGTGATTTTCACACCTCAAGGCTAGTTGCTATCCTTCGGAGGTATCTGTCTAGGTGACGCCACAAACAATGTCATTGAGTACAATGCAATAATAGAGTTGCTTCATGATGCCTTTTCTCATGGTATCTCTTACCTCCGGGTCTATTTAGATGCTTAGCTGGTTGTGTCCCAGTTAAATGGGGTTTACCACATTTATAATCCTACTTTACACCGACGCTTCCTTAGGGTACGTCTCTTAGAATGTTACTTTGATTACATTACATATTTCCATGTTCCCAAGAGATTAAATCAAATGATAGATACTCTAGCTAATCAAGTATTAGATTGACATATTTCACACACATAAAAAGAAGCACACACATACACATGTACATACATTTGTAAAGAAATGTGATCCATAAGACATCAAGATGTAAATATATGTATATATATCAAAATATCTCAGAGTACATAGGTGGGCGCAAACGCCTCAAAAGTAATATCTAATATACATCACGGGGCTTATGCCCTCAAAAATATACAAAACGAGTGCCCTTAGCGTGTAAAGAGTCTATCGTATATAAGATCAGGGCCTATTGGCCCTTCCGTAGTGAACAACAACATTTTCCAAATGCTCGAAGAGTTGGACCCATGTTCGTCGCACCCCAACTATGTGAGGCTGCGTAGATGGTGGGAGATCCTTGATCTCAGCTATAGGAACTGCACGAGTGATCGCGGTGAGGTTCCACTCCACTCGTCTCAATACTCTCTCAACCTCTCTGGCTGGAGGTCCCCCTGTGGTTGTTGGTCCGCCAGTTGTTGTTGGTCGATCGGCTATTGCTGGTACTGCCTCTGGTCGAGGACATCGCCTGATCCTCAAGAATTCTGTCGAACGCATTGGTCCCACATTTGTAAATAGCATATACATAGTTGTCAGATACTCTGATTCTCATAAAAATGATATATATAAAAAGAAACTAAAAATTAAATAACTTTAAAAACAAACTTACCTATCTCTCCTCTCTCCTCTCTAGGTGGTACGGGCATGTCTGGATCCCTAGAAAAGTTGATTCCATCGTAGGGGTAGTCCTATATCACTGGAATATGTCATGCCCACTAGTCAAATAATTTATCATCGAAGGCCTCTATGTTCCTTCCTTCCTTCTGTCATGGCAGCAATTATGCCCACCTACACACTGCTAGGAAGGAGGCCACATGCCCCCGTACTGTCTCCCGTGGACTCATGATAGGTACCCTCTTGAAGAAGAATGAGCACAAAATGGTACCAAACCCAAAGTTTTTGTTACTCTTCCATTAAGACTCTGTGAGTTGTCTCTTCATGTAGTCAAGCATGGTCATGCTCCAGTTGAATACTCGTGTGTTTAGGCACTTCATTGCACAATACATGTGTGCCTAGGAGGCCTGATGTAAGGTCACAGATCCAGTGATCTACCCAATAAGAAAAACGATCACCTTCAGTGAAAGGTTGGTGATCTTGTGGATAGTCACCTGAGAACCTACTTTCTCAGTGTCATCCTTGCAATGCATCGGAATCAGTTCAGCGATGTTGAGGGGCCCAGGGGGGAATGTATGCAGGTTGACTGGTTCCCCTCTCCTTGAGAGGCCAATCAAGAAATATATGTCCTCAGTCGTTGCATTCAATGACTGCCCCTCAAGCATAAATGCCTCTGCGTCAGGGTGCCAATAATCCACCAAGGAATTCAGTAGCCTAGGTTGTGCCCTCATGAATGGACACTGGTAGAAATTCCATAACCCACATTGTTTCAATGTAGTGATAGCAGCAGGGTCCTCATCAACCAAGATATCAATATCCTTATGCTCCCTCTCCCTCCAGTGGACATACATCCTGTTACATGACAAGTTCAAGGGGGGATTTAGCTCTTGCATATTCATTTTTCCATGTTTTTGAGGGTGTACGTGGGTTGTCTTGGACATAGTCGCGTATGCACCCAGGTAGATTGTTTTTTTCAGTGGGCACTGCTTAGCCAACTCGCGTACATGTAGGGCTGCCCTTTTTTAGGAGGGCGCACCCCACCAAAAACCAAAAGAAATGTTAAAATAATGAATAGAAATGCAAGAGGGATAAGTTTATACTTACTTGGTCCGAGCAAAAGTTTGTTTCCTCCTCTAAAGCTCCCAGAATCAAATCTTTTAACAAAGGGTTCTTTTTTACCTTCTGGTTAATTTTCAAATTGCAATGGTGAAAATGAGCTGTCAACTTCTATTTATAGACTTTTTGGGCCCTTTTTGCCACTTTTTTGAACCCTTTTGTCATTTTTTTCTGGCTTGAAAATCATTTAACATGGTTCATGAGTTTCTTATTGGATGTCACGATGCACTTTGATTTTGGTTTGGTAACTTTTTTTGGGAGATGGATCATTTTTAAAGGTCCTTTGGTAAAAGTTGTTTTTTCCAACTTTTTGCATATAAGTTAGGATTCCACCTCCACTTTCCACATCTTGTTGTCTTTTCCTCTTTTCCATGAGATCAATCCCACCAAAGTGCAACAAAAAACCATCATTGCATCTTTAGAAGTGTCATAATTAGGTGGTAGAGCCTACCTTTACATGGATGCTTTAGATAGATCCTTGTTGTATTTTGGTGTCCATGTTGTCTCTTATGACTTTAGGCTCTGGATTCCTTTTAGTCCTATCATGATTAGAAGATTGAGCCTCACTTGTTTGATGCACCATCACATTTGGTCTCACCCTCGAGACTCCCAAAAATGAACATGCTTTGTTGTCTTTCAAGCTCGCTTTGAAATCTAAAAGTAATATCCAATGAGACTATACTTCTGCTTTTCAATATTGTTTGGATTAACAAAGAAAATTAACCTCTCGAAGTCTTCTTTAATCCCTTTTCAGACTCTCAAAACATGAAAAGATTGCCGAGTGATCGTGTTGTCCTTCACACTCGCCAAACTAAAATTTGAAGGCACATCTGTCTGGTGGTATTTTACCCCTTTTTCGATCCGGATGATCAATTGTACAAACAAAGGTATACTCTAGGAACTTCGGTTTGCTAGAAGAGTATTCTCAAGTATAAGTTTAACCCTTTTTTGGGCCTGAGGGACTAAATTTACGAAAAGGAACCCCCACGGAGTCCATAGTTAAGCTCTTTTTAGACTCCCTAAAATCGAAAAGATCGTTCAGTGACCTTGTTCTTTCACACTCGTTAAACAGGTCCAAAAGAACATCCCCTACAGATTCCATAGTTAATCTCTTTTCAGACTCCTTAAAATTGAAAATATTGATGAGTGACCTTGTTCTTTCACACTTGTTAAATTGGTCCACAAAAACATCTACTAGCATGAGCTTACCCCTTTTTCTGGCATGTAGATTAGGGAGGAAAAAGGTACACCTTGGGAAATTCGTCTCACCGGGAGAGTTCTCCTAACTGAATTTTATACTTTTTTGAGCTAAGGGGATTAAATCTAGAAAAAGGCTATGTGTCCATAGTTAATCTATTTTCAGACTCCTTAAAATTGAAAATATTGTTGAGCGGTCTTGTCTTTGTCGCACTCGTTAAAATGTCTTTGAATAGACGTCTTTTCAGTGCTAGTTTACCCCTTTTTCGAACAGACTAGACTACTTTCTAAAAAGGTACCCCAGTGGAGTATTCTTTTATGTTTTTTCAGACTCCTGTTATTGGATAAATCCGTAGGTGCGGACACTAACCGATCTCCCTAGATCCACCTAGATCTATAACAAAACACACCAGAACATGACGCTTTCCTTAAGTTTTAGATATTGAATTTACTAGTAGGAAGGAACAAGTAACATACTTTAGTATCGCTTCCTAGGGTCTTTTTTGCTTTTGCTTTGCTCTGGTGCTCTCATGAGGTCAAGACCAAGACAACACAAACCAACCAAAGTGATAGCAATAGCATAAACTCAATAAAAACCTATGTATGTGATCAAGGAATCATACAATAAAGCACAACAAGCTTTATAGGAAAGAATCATATTACCGTATCATATTAAATGTGAAAGAGAGATTACAACCATGGCCTTGATGTCGTAAGGTCCCTTCCAACTGTCCTTCGTTCCCCACACAATTTGACTCCAAGAATTCAAAGAGCATAGATCTGATGATATTCACAATCTATATTGACAAAGAAAATCTCAAAGCCACTCCAACCAAGCTAATAATTCCAAGCCAACCAAAGCTAACAAGCTCAAGAACCAACAAAGCTAACAAGCTCAAGAACCAACAAAGCTAACTTTCTTCATGAGAACTCCTCTCCTTTTATATGTTGAATAGGATAAGGTGAGGAGGTTAGGATGATCCCACTAAATCATGAAAGCGAGTAAGATCCAAACCATTCGGAT
>JASDQU010502219.1:49460-62097 GCA_032191745.1 Picea mariana | reverse complement strand
GGAAACAAAATCAACAACCGTCTGGACCAGGTAAATCTACTTCCCTTCCTCTTCATTTTCAGTGGATTACATTTTTAAGTTAGGTTCCAAATTTAGAGTAATTTAGGGCCTAAATTATAAAATTCGGTGTACGTGAGCTGTTTCTTATCAGGTCGCGTATACGATGGGTTATACGTGCCTGTCAAACTACAATACGCGTATACCCATCCCTATATGTGATTGTAAGTGAAGCAACTCACGTACATGCATGCAAACAATGAATTCCAAGGTTGCTAACTCATATTTTGGTTTTCCTTTGCCAGGATGGTTCTTGAATGGAGAGAGAGAGAGAGCATGAGGAGGTCGATGTTGCTGTTGATCGAGATCTAGGGGCCCAAATGGCCTTAAAGAGATGTGGATTATATAAATTTTAGGCATAAGGAATGAGGGCGCAAGTGAGGTTGCTCGAGATGCTTGTGGGTTACTGGGACCCTGAGAGTGAAAGCTACAATATCGATGGGCAACCATTGAGAATTGAAGTAGAGGACATTTACTTTTTGATTGGATTATCACGTCGTGGAGAGGTTGTAAACCTAAAATCATAGAGAGCAGGGAGAAGAATGAAAATAAAGGAGTACATCGATGTCCACTGTGTAACAGGGACTCCTAAGGTAGGGAGTCAACTCCCTATCTGGATGATAAACAATCTTAGCATGAAGATTATCGTCCTCATGTTAACCAAGATCACAGGTTTAGCCTCGTTGCACCAGACATCGAGGTCGCTCATGTTATATGCAGTGCAGTGTATGAGACCCACAATATATGATTGGTGTACCTCACTACTCGCAAATATGAAGAGTCAGTTGACAGAGTGCAAACAGGGGAGTAAGAGGAATTTTGGGTTTGCCTCTATCCTATGCAGTTTCTTTTTCGAGAGGGTTCCAGGTTTGGTACCTAGAGTCGAGATTCTTCCGAGAGGACCTCGTGATCCATCCATGGCACGGTGGACCAAGGTAACAAGGCGAAAGAGGGGAGGTAGGGTGCCCACACCCTACAACGAAGATTTCTTCTACTAGTGGCAGCAACAGGTCATTGCCCTAGATGAATATCCCTATGCGGGGATAGAGTTTTGAGGAGATCTGGACATGCCACTTCCACCAGGGTCTGCCTACGATGACATAGGTATGTCGAAAGTTTTTAAATATTTCATTTTTTTTGTATTTTTGTATAATAGAACAAAAAAAAATTTGGATGGTGCTTGAGTACTAACTATACACTTGTGTAATGCAAACGTGGGTCCACGACGGCCGGAAGGGTTTCCTCGACATTGATGGAGGAACAAGAGAGACGAGGCAGAGGTAGGAGAAGTTGAGAGAGTCCTACAAAACATGCAGGGCAACCTGTCTCGTTTGACTCAGCGGATTCCCATGGTTCAGGTAGAGGATCTGCCTGAAGCCATGTAGTGACAGGTGGTTGGTGTATCCAGAGCTTGGGTGCGACTCTTTTGGCATCTCACAAACGCCGTAGTTTGTTACCATGACACACATCTAGCACCACAGGCATAGATGTTGTGGATATTGTAGTACCGGCTATATATGTGTATTGAGGGTTTTAGCCCCAATTTTTAACTATAAACACCATATTTTTTGAAATATATATAAAATGGATCTTCAACTTTACTTATATTTTACAATGTGTACATTGATAAGATGGTTTTCTTTGCTTTAATTATGTAACAAATGCTAATCTAAAATGAAATTAGCATAAGCATCAGATACATGATTAGAACTCTTAAAAATGTGATAATATGTAATAAAATCAAACTGTCATTCTAAAAGATGTACCCGTCAGAATCATCGGAGTAAAGTAGGATCACGCATGCGGTAATTGTTGTTCAACTGACATACCACTAACTGGGAATCCAGACGAACCTCTAACAAGTGAATACCATGTGAGATAGCATCGCGTAAAATTTCTATAACGACGCTATATTCGACCACATTGTTCGTGGATGGCCCTAGGCATACGCCACCTGAAGACACCAATAGACCCTCGGGTGAGTAAACCACCCAAGCGGCGGAAGCCAAGTTCCGTGTATGATGATTGGCTCTGTTTGCGAATCATAGATAGACCAAAGACTCCATTGACATCTGCCAACCAAGGGAAAACTCGATAAGCAAGATGAAGACCAAAAAGAAAAGAGAAAATATATATACACTAAATTACATTAGTATACAAAGAGTTTTGCCCAAGCTTGGGGCTCAAGCGTAATATATTTTCAAGTAGAGCCCATTCCCGGGCTCGACCAACATATTCCCTTCATAATCTTCTAACTCGTAGGCTCATTTTTCTAAGACACGTTGCACAATATAAGGACCATGCCACATGGGGTTAAACTTGCCTGCCCCCAATGGTTCTTTGGCTTGATCATACAAGAGGACCAAGTCACGCTCTGCGTACAACCGAGGACAGACAAAATTATCGTACTGGACCTTGACACGTCTTTTGTTCACCTCAATAGCCATAGAGGTGTCTCGACGATGCTCATCAAGATCTCTAGGTGTACAAGGCATCGTTCGAGATATGAAGTGTCACGTAGGAGCATGAATGCCAACTTAAGAGAAGGGATTTTGCATTCAATAGGGAGTATCGACTCCACACCGTGTACTAACTAGAAAGGGGAAAAATCAGTGGCAATCTTAACCGAGGTTTGGTATGCCTAGAGTGCGGGATATAACAGATGTGCCAGTCGGACTTGCTTTGGCAGACAATTTTTTGCAAAATGGTCTTGAGAGACTTGTTGACAACCTCTACTTGCCAATTTGCCTGGGGGTAATAAGGAAAAGAATGACCATGTCTAAACCCCAACTTAGATGCTAGTTATTCCATCATTTCGTTCTGAAAGTGACTGCCATGGTCAGTGACAATATCACTTGGGATATCGAACCGGGCGATAATTTGATTTAACATGAAGAAGGCGACAGTCTTCCCATTGGCTTTAACTGTAGACATGGCTTCGACCCACTTAGTAAAGTAGTCGACGACCACGATAATGTGTTGATGCCCTCCAGCTGAAGTTGGGTTTCAATCCACGAAGTCCACCACCCACTTAGTGAAAGGTCCAACGATAATGACTAGATGAAGAGGGGCTGGATGCGAGCGCATTTTCTGAGTGAACACCTGGCAGGGGTGACACTTATTAACTGCTTCAATACAATCTTTAAGATAGTAGGCCAAAAATAACCTGCTCACAAAAATTTTTGGGTTGTCGCAAGCCCAGATAGATAACCACCACAAGCCCCACTGTGGCAATCGTTCATGACAAACTCAACCTCTCCATGAGTTAAGCAACGACTCAAGATATTGTCTATTCCTTGTCAATACAAAGTGTCACTAACGATAGTATACTTCTTAGCTTGGTATCTTACACGTCCTTGATCATCTCGTGAGAGATGTTGAGGGAAATTCAAAGTTTGGAGATAAAGAACAATGTCTCCATACTAGGGGTTAGACGACGAGAGAAGAAAAATGTGTTTGTCCACAAACAAATCAACATGGATGATATACTTATCTAATCGTGGAAAATCGGATATTAACTCCGCGAAGACTAGTGATTTCTTGGACTTCACCGAAGCGAAATCGAGATCAAACTCTTGTAAAATGACAATCCATTTATTATATTTTCCCCCTATGATACACCTGGTAGGGACGTATTGAAATGGATTGACATCGACAACCACAATAGTCTTGAAAAATAATATATAATGACGTAAACATCGGAATGCGTGCACGACAACCAAAGCTACCTTTTCAACGTGAGAATAATTAAGCTCAGGACTGACTAAGTTTCGACTAAGATAGTAGATGATGTGCTCACGGAGCTCATCATCCTCCTGAACCAAAACCATACCAATCGTCTCCTCAGACGTGACGATATAAAGCAAGTAATCTCTACTGTAGTCAGGAGACTTCAACAGAGGCGCCGATACCAAGGCTTTCTTCAAAGCATCGAAGGACTCTTGGGCTTGCTCATCCCAGATAAAAGGGGTGTCCTTCTTCAAAAGACACATGAAACCCTTAGTGATATTGGCATAATTCACTATAAACTGACGAAGAAAGTTATCTTTCCCCTTCAAACCTTGAAGTTGTCTAATCGTGCGCGGGGGAGGCAATTGAAGTATTGCCTCAACCTTTAGTTGATCTACCATGATCCCGGTCTCAGAAACTAGAAATCCCAAAAGACAACCAAACTTAACGAAAAAGATGCACTTGTGAGGGTTCAACCAGATTCTATAGTAATGACATCTTTCAAAAACAAATCGAAGGTGCATAGCGTAATCTGCTCTCTTGCGAGAGTGAGTAGCAAGATTATCAAGGTAAGCTTCAACTATGTGCTTAAGATCATGAAAAGCGAAAGTCATGGCACGTTGGAAGGTTGCTCCGACGTTTTTAAGGCCAAAAAGAATTTTCCGGTATGCAAAAGTACCCCAAGGACAAATAAATGTCATGTTGTGTTGATCCTCAGGTTTAATATGAATTTGGTTATACCCTGAAAATCCGTCCATAAAAGAAAATACCTCGCTTCCCGCACACTCGTTGAGGATCTGATCGATGAAAGGTGTTAGGAAGTTGTCTTTAGGACAGGCCTTGTTCGGGTCACGAAAGTCCATACATACTCGGATAATTCCTTGCTTCTTATTCACAGGAACGAGATTAGATACCCATTCAGTCAAGGGAACTTGGTAGATGAAGCCAACATTAAGTAGCTTCTCCACCTCTGCCTTAATAGCAAGGGCATTCTGGGGGTTGACCATTCTAAGACGTTGCCGAACAGGTTTAACATCCGGATAATTTCTAATCTCATGTTCGACAATACGAGGGATAATTCATGGCATCTCTTCATATGACCAAGAAAATACATCTCAGAATTCATTGAAGAGTTTGGTGTAGATCATGATTTCTTCTGGTGAACAGTCCACACCGATATTAACATTTTCAACTTTTCTAGGGGTACGAGAGATATCGATCGTGACGGTAGGAGAAATACTCACCATGTTTCCTTCGACATAAATGTCGTGTGTATCAAGTGGCACTACGACGTGATCGACTATCTCACTCAAAGTAGATCGAAAATCATCATGTTTGATTCTTTCAAGCTCTGGGAGAAAATATGAGCGGTGATGCATATCATCCCAGGGTTTGTCAGAACCATTCATGGCTTCAATGATAGCTTCATCCGAAGGCAAAGTCTCATCGAGGCAATCATGTGAACAAGACAACGAAGTGGCCCCCACGGGCCTGAGAACAGGATCCTCCTCGTACATCGACGAGGTAACAGGATCGGGATCGACAGAAGAGTCAAGAACAACTTGATACACAATCTCTGCTGCCGATAGTGGCATGGCCATTCCAGCATGCAATTGACCTTCACAAGACGAAGTCAAGGAAGGTAGGGTCCACAGATCACTAAAATTGGAAGTGCGGAAAGGAATGGACCTCCCTGTCGAGATGAGCCTACTGGACATATTGTAAACGCGGTGACTCGGTGCCGCGAATTCGAAAGTACCCATAAGGGAAAAATACATTCCAACACCGATATTCTCAGTTGTTGGCTGAGAATTGTCGATCACAGGGATCGACGGTCCAATAGATGCATTAGGACTAGAGTACGCAAAGGATAACTGGTCGATCGTCACGATTTTCCCTTCATGAGGAAAACAAAGAGTACGGAAGACAGACGATACGACGATGACCATAGCATAGGTCCAATTGCATCCTAGTAACAAGTTATAATCCAGAGGCACATCAACTACCTCATCCTCCACCTCTACCGTCTTCCCACCTAACTGGATCAGAAAGGCAAGAATAATACCGTGAGGGCAGAAGGAATGACCGTCAAAAGCAGTTAACATGTTCGATGACTTATAAAGAGTCGGAGAACCGAGAGCTTTCCAACAGATCAGGGACATCACACACGTAGCATCGCCTTCATCAACAACTGCACGTTTGATGGTATACTTTGAGTACTCCACATGGATTTGGAAAGCCACATGGTAAGGCAAGCGAAGCTTCACATATGTGACATCAAACTTGATAACTTTTGAGCCACTGGGTTCTAGAGCTCCTAAAGTAGATAGTAAGGCATTCCTCTATGAAGGACACATCTGGAGTACCTCCAAAGCCGACATTGCACAAGGGGTTTGACCCAGGTCCTCAACAATAGAGTAATTTTGGGTGGCTCTAGCATTTGGATTGTGGGTAGAACACTTGAGTACTCCTTTCAGAATATGAGGTGGTGGCTCTGGTTTTTCAATCTGTAAATTCGTCTCCAAAGGAGGAGGTGGAGATTCTAGACCAGGAATATCTTGTGAAGAGCTATAATATAGAGATCGAATGGTTACATGAACTTTCACATCGACCATATTGATACACAAAGTGTCGTCGTCTTGCAGTGGCGGGTTTTGACTCCCACCAGCTGCATTTCCGGCATTAGAGGAGCTCGAGGCCATGTGCTGGTTATGTGGGAATGGATTCGTCGAGACGGCAGACGGTAGAGATAATAGCCTCACAGCTTCTGCAAGTTCAGGACATAAATGGGTAAGGTTATCATCTGTACAAATCTTACAAGGAAACTTCACCTTGCGTCTTTCTCGTTTTCCCTCTCCAACATTATTATTGGGCTTTTCATTATTACCATTGTCCTTGAGTTTATTACCATTTTTCCCACCCTTACGATTATTACGTCGTTTCTTCTTAGTCCCACCTGGTTGCTGGTTACCATTTGGGTTGGCCGATGATTGCACTGAATGTACATCCATGGACTAAGTGGGGTTGGAAGACATAGACAAAGCTGGCCCTCCTACAGACTGGTTTAGAGACAACTCTTTCAAATGGCTTGTCACCGAGTCTGTGGAATTTACATTGCTAGTATTGTAAGATCTCCAACCACCCATAGGTTGGGGCATGCTACCTACAAGCCCACCCTTGGACTTCTTACTCTTACTGATACCTTCTTTCAGATTGATAAGAACGCATAAGATACAAGATTTAGTGACATGCACATAAATATCCAACAAGTATGCATAATCTAATATTTAATTAAATGATAATTAAAATACACAGCGGAATACATTCATACACAGATAATAATATCACAACATAGAGCACTTATCTTTATAAAAAGGCGACACCAACTGGCTGTAGACCAAGACCGTAGACACCACTGCTCCAAATCTCAACAACATTGTCACCCCCGAGCCAGGGCTATGAATCCACAAGGACGGTTCCATAGGGTACTCGGGTTCCCAAACCAGTAAGCTCTCAAGCTCTCACAGGTTTCCCAACACCCACAACAATCCAAGTACCCAACTCTCTTCTACCTAGCCTGTATCGCCCAAGAGAATGGACCTCCACCCTTCTCTGCCACGCAGTCCCTCAGACAGTCCTTCTCCTTTTTCCAGGGCCTCCAGCACAGCTGGTCCAGAATCTCAATGCTGGAACTCTCAGGACTCACAATTGTGAGAAAAACAGGGCACATGCTAACGTATCTCAGACATGCACGCCCCAGGTCATGGCTGGATTGCATCAACGACTGTTACAACCAACCATCCCGTGCCTAATTCTCAACAGTTCCTTTTCCTTTACCAAGCCAAGACGCAGGTGAGGATGGATCAATGGATGGGTAAGTGAGTGCATGGAATGGCGTGAGGAAAAGAATGGTACGAAATGCAGAAGGGAAGGAGCGGATGAGCCAATGACCATTGACCATCGACCAACGACCAACCCCACAATCAAACTAGGGATGGGTTTAAGTATCTCTCGTGGGGAATCAAGAACCTCTTGGCCTTCCCCAAGAAGCTCACGTAACCTATCTCCTTCCTTAGACAAAAAGGGTATTTAAAATAGGAAATAAATATTTAGCCCCTCAAGCTCCCTCTCTTGTGGAATCATATCCTCCTATAACTCTAGTCCTTGTCCATCTAGCAACCAACGATGTGTTTATTATTAATGATGATCAAAACATTACATTTCTTGGGCATACCGGCCCTTTAATAATTGTTTGGGTATTCAGGCCTCTCAGCATTGTAACAATACATTATTTTGAATGGGGATTCGAAACCCGAGATGTTACATCCCCTCCTCCTTATTTTGGCAATGTCCTCGGTGCAGATACAAAATAGAGATCAAAATCTCAAATTTATTCGAGAAGTTACGGGTACTCTGCCCGCATGGCATCTCCATGCTCCCAGGTAGCATCTTCAGGACTGTAGCAGGTCCACCGAACTTTTACCAGCTCTATAACTCGATTCTGAAGCATTTTTACCTTTCTGTCCAATACCCGCACTGGTTGAACCTAAAAGTATCCCGCCGTCTCTACCTGAATCATATGCCAATCAAAAACATGGTTAGGATCACGTACATATTTCTTTAGTAGAGATAAATTAAATACATTATGCACATTCAAAGAAGCAGGTAATGCAAGCATGTATGCAACTGACCCTATTCTGTCCAATATTTCAAATGGACCACAGAATATGGCTGCCAGCTTTGTACAACTACCCAATTTCAATGAGATTTTCTTGGGCTTCACTTTCAAAAGTACATGCTCCCCCTACTTTAAATTCTCTAGCTGTCCTGTTCTTGTCTACATAAACTTTCTGTCTATCTTGAGCTACCTTTAAATTCTGCTTGATCTTAACCACCTAGTCTTCCATGTCCTTGAGAAACTCTGGCCCAAGTACCACTCTATCTACTCGGTTGTCCCAACTTATCGGAGTATCGCATTTCCTACCGTACAAGGCTTCAATTGGGCTCATTCTCAATGAATCTTGATACCCATTATTATATGCAAACTCAACCAAGTGTAAGTAATATTCCCACTTATATGGCTTATCCATCACATACATTCTCAGCATGTCTTCAATTATTTGATTGACCCTCCCTGTTTTCCCATCTGTCTGGGGATGATATGTTGTGATAAAGTTTAGATTTGTGCCAAGTCCTATAATGATCCCCTCCAGAAATTGGAGATAAACTTTGTATCTCTGTCCAAGACAATTGTCCTAGGTATCCAATGCAACATAGCAATCTAGGACAATATTATCCGCTGTATGCGTTGTCTTCACATGCACAAAATGAGCAGCCTTTGTTAATTTTTCATTCACCACCATGATTGAATCATGTTGCTTATTCGTTCTGGGTAATCCTGTGATGAAATCCATGGTGATCACTTCCCATTTCTTCTCTGGAATTGGCAATGACTGCAGCAAACCCGCTGGGTGCCTATGCTCAGCCTTTGCCTTCTGACATTCGATACATCGAGTGATGTAATCAACAACATCCTTCTTCATTCCTGGCCAAAAGAACTGGCTTCTTACTGCTGTAATTGTTTTCTAGTAATCGGGATGTCCAGCATAAGGAACATCATGCATTTCCTTAAGTACCAAATTCCTCAGTTCTCCAGAACTAGGAACATAGATTCTGTTTTTATGCATAAGAATCTGTCTTCCTTTATCTCATACTCCTTTATTTTCTGCTGTACATCTCCTTGCTATAAGTTTTCCTTTACCTGTAGGTAATGTTGATCTGTAACAAGATCATCTAAAATTCTGCTCTTCAAGTCCGATTGATGCATACTGACAGCAATAACATGCATGAGATGCACTCTTCTACTAAGTGCATTGACAAATTTATTCTCCTTTCTCTTGATATGCTTGATATCGAAGTCATATTCACTTAGAAATTCCAGCCATGTTGTTTGTCTGGCATTCAAGGTCGGTTGTTCAAAAAGCTACTTCAGGCCAATGTGGTCTGTCCTTAATTTGAATTTCTTCCCCATGAGACAATGCCTCCACATCCTCAAGGTGTGAACAATGGCAGCAAGTTCCAAGTTGTGGGTGGCATAGTTCCTCTCATGTTCCTTAAGCTTTATGGACTTATATCCAATGACATGTCCATTTTGCGTGATGACTCCCCCAAGTCCTTCCTTACATGTGTCTGTACATACCACAAAATTTTCATTTGGGTCAACAATCTTTAACACAGGTGCACTAGTAAGTAATTCCTTCAATAGATTAAAATTATTTTCACACTTGAGTGTCCATTCAAATTTAGTTCCCTTCTTTTGCAAAGAAGTAATGGGATGAACAATCTTAGAGAACCCTAATATGAACCTTTTGTAGTAGCCAGCTAATCCCATAAAAGATCTGACGTCTGACACATTTCTGGGTGTTGGCCATCCTCTAATGGCTTCGATCTTCTCTGGGTCTACTGCTATGCCCTGCTCTAAAATAATGTGTCCCAAGTAATGGATCTTCTTTTGATAGAAATAACACTTACTCAACTTGGCATACAACTGATATTCTCTCAATACTTGCAATACCAGTCTTAAGTGATGTTCATGCTCCTCTTCATACTTAGAATAGATAAGTATGTCATCCATGAATATTATGACAAACTTATCCAAATAATTTTTGATGTTCCATTCATTAAGCACATGAATACATCTGGTGCATTGGTCAGTCCAAATGGTACCACTACAAATTCATAATGCCCATACCTGCTCCTAAAGGCTGTCTTATGAATGTCTTCTTCCTTGATTCTTACCTGATGGTATCTTGCCCTCAGGTTAATTTTTGAAAATATCTTTGCTCCTCTTAGCTGATCAAAGAGGTCATCAATTCGGGGTAGAGGATACTTGTTCTTTATAGTGTACTTGTTTAGCTGTCGGAAGTCAATACACAGCCTCAAGGTTCCATCCTTATTTTTGACAAAAAGTATTGTTGCTCCCCAAAGTGAAACACTTGGACATATGTACTCTTTCTTCAACAATTCCTCCAGCTGCATTTGTAATTCTTTTAACTTTGGTGTGCTCATTATGTAAGGTGTTTTTGACACCGGGGTAGCTCCTGGCACTAAATCAATTGAGAATTCTATCTCCATTCTTGGTGGTAATCCGGGTATTTCTTGGAATACATCTTCAAATTCTTGTAGTACCGAGAAATCTTTGAGGCTTGGCCCTTTTGTATCATTTGGCTCTTCCACATGAGCTGCATACAATTGACATCCTTTCCTAAAACATCTTTTTAGCTATAAGGCTGAAATCTCCCTTATAGAGATGGGTCTTGGAGCTCCTTTCACAGTGCTCTATTTTCCATTTCCATCAAGACATGTAAATGTATTGTTATGACAATCTAGGACAACATAATGCTTGTTCAACCAATCCATTCCAATCAGAATATCATAAGACCCCAATGGTATGATATTTAGATCAATACTAATATTCACGCCATTAAGACTTATGGAACAACTTCTGACCATATCATGGATTCTTCTTTTGGTTCCAGTGGCTAACTGAACCAAACTTGCTTTTCCAAGTTTACTTTTCTCCAAATGTAATCTATCCACTATCTTAGGATCAATGTGGCAATGACTTGCTCCTGAATCAATCAAAATAGCAACAAGTTGATTTATGATCTTACCTTCCACCTCGATCATATTGGATCGATAATCTACTTGTCGATCATTTAAATCTACATAGATTCTTCCCATATCTTCGACTATTGTAGCTTCTTGGATGGGATGCACAATCTTCACTCTGTCTTTTCTATGTGGGCAATCCTTGTACTGGTGATCTTCCTTGCATCCCCAACATTGGATTGGTCGTGTTCCCCTTTTTCCCAAGGAATCTTCCTTCTTGGAATCTCCCTTATCATACTGATCTTGATGATTTCTATTAGGCTCATTCCTATTGAAGGGAGGTTTGAATCCTTTCCTCCTCTGATCAGACTTCACATTTTTCTTGTTCTTCCAAGATTTCTGTAGGTATTCTCTTTCCTGACCTTACTCATACAGGTATTTAGCCTTCCTGATGGCCTCCATCAAGGTCTTGGGTTCATCATACTCGATCTTTTCCTTATAAAAGGCTGACAGTCCACTTAGAAATCTCTGTATTTTCACTTTTTCATCTCCAATGAACCTGACATACTTTAACAATCCCAAGAACTTCTTCTCGTATTCTTCCATAGTCATGCTTCCCAATCAGAGTTCAAAAAACTCCTGCATTTTCTTGTCATAGAAATGCTCTGAGAGATACTCCTTCTTGAGGTACTTCTTGGATTGCTTCCAAGTGATCCTACTTTCATTAACATGTTCCACTTACTTCAGTTGGTTCCACCACATTGCAGCTTTCCCATGTAAATGGTAGGTGGCAATCCCGACTTCCAGGTTGGACGAATAGTTATGCAACTGAAAATATCCCCTGAGCCCAAGCAACCATGCTTCGACATCATCTTCCCTCTCTCTTTCACCCTAAAAGGAAGGTGGCTTGAGCTTCCTCAGCTCTCCTTGCAAACTATCTACCTCTTGTTTCCTTCTTTGGTGTCTGACATAAGACACCTCTGTACTGCTTACGGGATCTTCTGATGCATAAAAATTTCTTTCTGAGTAAGGAGGTGAGTGGTGTCCATGAGCTCTGCTAGCACTTCTAGAATAATTAGCTCTTCCACGATCACCCCTTCTTTCATGGCACTTGCCTTCTTTCTCTTGTCTTGAGTTTGATCCCTTCTTCATTTGTCTCTGCAACAGATTTAATCTCTGCAACAATCGAGCATTTATTTGACTTTGCTCTCTCATCAGTCTCTCATTGTCTACTTTGTAG
>JASDQU010502218.1:25445-35863 GCA_032191745.1 Picea mariana | reverse complement strand
CACAACTTGTCCTTGGTTTTGTTGCTTTCCGACGATTTTTGTAATTTTGAGTTATTATTGAGCATATTTTAATTAAATTCACTAAGGATGTCATTTTGGGAATATTATGTGAAGAAACACCTTAGTGTAATAGCTCATTGGAATGAGGAGGAAAATCTCTAAAGGATAAGATGATGAAAAGTGACTTTCAGTGGCCAGAGAAGCTATAAGGGAAAATTAATCACTTTTTAGAGGAAAACAGGTTAATTAATTAATAAAGTGATTTTATGAAGAAACATTAAAAGTGAATTAAAAATTCATTTGGAGAGAAAATGTAAACATGGGTATAAAAGATAGATAGGGGCCTCTATTCTCTCATTATGTTGATTGATATTTTGATGTCTGTCTTCTTAGCTAGAAAGGTCAAGGTACTTGGGGGTTTTGATAGTTTTGACTGAATAGACCCTAGATATCATCAAGGAGGTGAAATATTCCTCTGTTCCTGATCCAATCTTGGCCAAGGAGGTGAAAGATTCATCCCTCACCATTCTATTCACTTCAGATCCATTTCAGTCATTCATTTTTGAAGAAGAGCGAATTGTGAGAAGGGTTCTCTCTAGGAGGGGTGCAACAAAGATCTTGGAGAAGTTCATTTTAGCATCCAAAAGAGATATGTAACTTATATCTTCACTTGCATGTCTATTCCACCTCCCGATATATTATATCTTGAATATTTTGGAGAGGATCTTTGAGGAGATTCATTATTTTGTACCCAGGGCAAAATATTGCTTGGAGGGGTACATCTGATAGTGGAAATCTTCATATTTTGGGGTTGTATCAATTTATATTTGTTGGGATCGATTTCTATACATATTGGGAGAATTATTTATGAGGATATTGGCCATTTCATTGGTGGATAGAGCCTCATATTCAGGCATGGTGAATTCAGACCAAGCAGGGCACATATCATGTCATTGGGGCCATCCTTTGATTAAGAAATTACATATTTTTGGAGCAGTTGTTAGAGGGATTCTATTATGAGACTCTTTGCCTTTCTTTGACTATGTTTTGTATGTATTTTCCAACCATATATCAGCTGTAGCAAATATATTTCAGATCTGGAAATTATTGTGTGTTGGACAACCAAGTGCATATTAAATAAAGCAAGGATTTGAGGTACTATCTTATGGTGTTTAATAGCTATTAGTTTATGATTTATTTGGTTATCACTGCATGTGTTTTCCTTATATATTACATGAATAAATATGGGCCAAATACATCAGAAAATACATTTAAATGAATGCTACAACCATTGCACACAAAGTGTTTGACAAAAAACTTTAACCAACCAACTGCAAATAAACATAACAACAAACACAAATTCATAACAACCACTCATTGGGAAGAGTTTTAGGTGTTGCATGTGATGTGTTTGACATAAAATTAATCCCTTAAACTTGAGTTAATTAGGAAAACATGTATTGAAGTGATTTCAAGGGGGTTGGGAGCTTGTATGCCAAGTGTTTGACGAAATTCCTCAACCACATAAATTTGATTTTTACATCAGATTGTTGGATTACTAAGAGGGGGGTGGGGCATGAATCAATAATAAATATTTTTAATCCTTTTAACCACAATATGAAAGTGTTATTTATATTTTTGATTAATATAACATTATCATCCAATAATTGCAGAGTAAATAAACCATGAACAAATGAACAATCATACACATACACAGTACACCGATATTTTTTACGTGGAAACCCAATACGGGAGAAAATCACATAATTTTTTTGCTTATTTGTCTTTAAGAATTACATTCATTGGAAAAACCAACTTCCTTTTTTTTCCAACTACAACTGGAAGGAGGCTCTGACCCCCTATTTTCAGGCTACAACTCGAGGGAAGCTCAAACTCCCCAATTATCTGGCTACAACCATAAGGAGGCTACAACCCCCTATGTTCTCCGGCTACAACCGAAAGGTGGCTACAACGACCTATCCTTGCCCCGTCCAACTGCCTTGAAATATAAGTGCCAAATGTAGAAACTGAATATGTCACTGTCACAACCTGTTCTGTCAAATCTGTCACTGTATACTCATCAACCAATCTGATCTGATCACATATACCTCAAACACTATACCAAAAGTCTGTACTTCAAACCATGTGCTAGAACCTCACTGTTATACAACCTCTATCTATACCAATAACTTTAGCAAAATACCTCAACCAAAATCCCTCAAACATGAACTAATACAAAACTTCAGTAGATCTACCTTAGATCAACTCTACAAGCCCTAAACTTCCAAGAGGGAATCCAATAGATTTACAAGGAAAAACCTCAACCTGATTCATAAATACAACACTACACATATGGAAATCATACATTTTTCTTCTTGTAGCATTCTGCTATCGCGAATCTACTGCTGCGATTTTTTTGTCGCACTTTTTTCTGCCGCGATTTTTCTGCTGCCGTTTTTCTAACACACTTTTTCTGCAGGGGTTTTTCTGCCGCAGTTTTACTATAGCGATTTTCCTTTCACACTTTTTCTGCTGCACTTTTCTTGCTGTGATTTTCCTGCCGCACTTTTCCTACCGCAATTTTTCTACCGTAGTTTTTCTGCCACACTTTTTCTTCTGCAGTTTTCCTACCGCGATTTGTCTGCACACTTTTTTTGCCTCAGTTTTCTTGCCGCGATTTTTCTGCCGCACTTTTTTTGCTACACTTTTCTCTATCAATAATACTTGACCAAATAACCTTTTACAAAATAGATATTCAATGATATTCAATAGGTGCTAATGGGATATCCTTTCTCTCTTATTTATACTTCCATGTAGCTTCCTCAAGGGGTTACCTTCAAACCAACTTAACCCACTTTCCTTATTTTAGGGTTAACCCACTTCTAACCACTTGTCCACTTCTTACTCACTTTGCTACAAATAGTAAATTCTCCACTTCTAGTTGCAAATAAATTATTATTTAATTAATTTCTTTTGCAACCACTTTGACTTATCCATAAATAGTAAACTTACCACTTCTTGTTGCAACCAATTTATTATTTAAATAATTTCTCTTTGCAACCACTTTGACTACTTTATTATTAAAATAATTTATCTTTACTCACAACTTCTTGTTGCAACTAACTTTTCTATAATTAGTCAATTCATAACTTCTTTCCCCTTAACTAACTTCTTGTTGCAACCACTTTATTATTTAATTTATTTCTTGATGAACAACTATACCCATGATTAACTCCTAGTTACCATCAATTTGACTAGTACACTTCTTCTAGGATATTCTAGAATAATTGACTTCTTTGACCTTCTAGGGGCTTCTAGATAACTCATGAGTGTTCTCCAACTTCATATGGCCATAACTCTCTAACCGTGAGGAGTTATGTGACGTTCCATATATCACCGGAAATGGTATGACATGTACTATTCATATAAAATAGTCTTACCTGCAAATATATTAAAATTCATACCATTTTATATCAATCAAACTGAAGTACCTTAATCATACTGTTAGGGCTACCAAATTTTTCTACCAGAATTACTTCAATGGTTTCCATCAATGACAACCAAATTAATCAACAATCCCCCCCTTTGGCATTGATGGAAACACTCTGATGCAATACTGAAGTCATATCGCTCATTCTCTCCATGTGACCATCACTCCCCCTGGAATCATGCCTTTGTGCTCTCTCTCCAAGCATCTAACTCTCTATCCTGCATATGATAAATCTCTCCTCCTTTGACATCAATGGAAAAGTTAACTTCCCATCCGGGGCTGCTCCTTCTGACTGAACTCTTCCTGAAACTACTCCCCCAACCTGAACTGTCCTCTTTATGGTGCTTCCTCGTGTAAACCTAAGACATATACGATAAGCATTCAAAATCATTCATTTGGGAGTAGAAATTACTCTGAGTCTCTAGCGAAGATACTCAAAGGCTTCCCTTAGAAGCGATTTTGTGAATATATTTGCAACCTGTTCCTTTGTCCCCACATATTCAATTATGATGTTCTTTTCTACAACCTGTTCCCATAGAAAGTGATACTTGATTGAAGTTTGCTTTATCTTGGAGTGCATCACTGGATTCTTTGAGATACTGATAGCGCTTGTATTATCACAATATATAGGAATGGGCTCATCATACTCAACATGTATATCTTTCAAATTTTGTTTCATCCATAGAACATGTGTACAACATGCTGTTGCTGCAATATACTCTGCTTCAGCTATAGACAATGATATCGATCACTGTTTCTTGCTTAGCCAAGATACCAAACACTCACCCAAGTGGAATTCCACTCAACTGGTGCTTCGCCGATCATCAATGCAACCTGCCCAATCTACATCTGTGTAGGCAATAAGTGATATATCCTTTCCTTTTGGATACCATAATCCAAACTCTTTTGTGCCCTTAAGATATCTGAAAATCCTCTTCACTACTAAGACATGTGATTCCTTTGGTGCTGCTTGAAATCATGCCACCTGTCCAATTGCTTGCATTACATCTGGTCTAGATGCTGTCACATATAGTAAGCTTCCAATCATTGACCTGTACTACCTCTGGTCTATAGAATTTTAATCATAATCTTTTCTCAACTTGCAAATGGTTTTCATGGGAGTGTTAACTGGTTTGCAATCTTCCATTATGAACCTCTTTATCATTTCTCTGATATACTTAGTTTGAGAAATAAAAATGCCTTGGTTGCTTTGACATATCCGAAGACCCAGAAAGAAGGATAGTTCTCCGAGTAATGACATTTCAAATTCATTCTGCATATCCTTTGCAAATTTATGGCTTAACCTGTCATCATCACTTTCAAAAATAATATCATCAACATAAATTTCAATTAATAAAATACTATTTTGAGTTACCTTGATGTAGAGGTTGTTGTTTGCATTTCCTTTCTGAACCCTGCCGGCTGTATATATTTATCCAGTCTAGAGTACCATGCTTTGGGAGCCTTTTTATACCATATAATGCCTTCTTCAACCTACACACATAATCTTCATTCTCTGACAGCTGAAATCCTTCTGGTTGTTCAATGTAGACTTCTTCTTCAAGTTCCCCATTCATAAAGGCCGATTTCACGTCCATCTGATACACTTTAATATTCTTGGAGCATGCATAAGCTAAGATCAATCAGATTGCTTCCATTTTGGAAACTGGGGAAAACGTCTCTTCAAATTTGATCCCTTCAACCTGTGCATATCCTTTACATACCAATCTAGCTTTGTTCCTTGTAACCTGTCCATATTCATTCAATTTATTTCTGAAAACCCATTTTGTGTCAATCACATTCTTGTACCTTGGTCTTGGAACCTATTCCCAAGTGCCATTCTTTTCTATTTGATCCAATTCTTCATTCATGTCCTTTTTCGATAATTCATCCTTTCTCACCTCTTCAAAACTGTTTGGTTTAATTGTAGATAAGATTTCTAGGTGTAGTTGTTCTGGTGAATGAATTCTTCTTCTAGTCTCAACTATTGCTTCCTTGTTTTCGATAATATAATCTAAATGATGATTCTTCTGTACTTGTTTGCTAGGTGTCTTTGGAGGCACTTGCTTAACTTTCTCTTCTACTTATGTATGATCTTCTTCATCTTCCCCTTCTTCTTCTTCATCATTTGATTCTTCTTCGTAAACCTGTTCCACTGATTCCTTTTCTTCTTCCTTTAATTTTCATCCACCTATTTCATCATCTGTTACATTGATGATTTCTACAACTTTCTTGAGCCTTAGATTATAAAACTTGTATGATTTCCTTGTACTTGAGTAACCGACAAGTATGCCTTTGTCTACATGAGAGTCAAACTTTCCCATTCTTCCATATTTTCTTTTGATGTAGAATTTGCTTCGGAACACTTTGAAGTGCTTCACATTTGTTGGTATTCCTTTCCATAGCTCGTAGGGAGTTTCATCACTATTGTTTATGAGCATTACTTTTTTTTGAATGTGAATTGCTGTATGCACTACATGTGTCTAAAAAACATCTGTCAATTTAGAATCCATTAACATTGTTTGAGCCATTTCCTGTACTATCATGTTCTTTCTTTCAACAACTCCATTCTATTGAGGTGTCCTAGAAACAGAGAATTGCCTTTTTATTCCATGCTTGCTATAGAAATCCATAAATTCCTTTGAAGTAAACTCTCCTCCATTATTAGATCTCAAACATTTCATTTTTGAATCCATTTCATTTTCAACCATTTCCTTGTAAACTTTGAAGTTTTCAAATGCTTTTGACTTATTCCCGAGAAAGAAAAATGTAGTCATTCTTGTATAATCATCAACTAATAACATACAATATTTCTCACCTTTTAAACCCTTTGTTCTAGTTGGTCCAAGTAGATCAATATGCACAATTTCAAGTGGTTTTATCGTTGAGTATTCCTTTGATTTGAACCTTGTCTTTGTTTGCTTTCCTCGTTGGCAATGCTTGCATAATGTGTTGGTTAGTTTCATGATCTGAGAAATTTCTTTGACTGCTTCCTTTTTGCTGACTTTGAAGAGGTTATTGGAGTTTATGTGACCCATTATTCTATTCCATAGCCAACCTTCATCTTCCTTTCCTAGAAAACACTTTTCATTTCCAATTTCACTTAATACATATATGTTGTTTGAAGTTCTTGCAGCTATTGCAATCAATTTTCCTGAACCCGCTTTTCTTATATCGCACTTCTGTGAATCAAATGTAAGTTTATGACATTGGTCACACATTTGAATTACACTTAGAAGATTATGTTTCATATATTCCACTGGTAGAACATTTTCTGCCTTGGTATTCTTGTTTCCAATTCTAACTGTGCCTTTTCCAATGATTCKAGTTGAGTCATCATTTCCAAAATTGACTGATCYATCTCTTTCCTTTCTTAATGTAAGAAACCTGTCTTCATCACCTGTCATATGTTTTGAACAACCACTGTCAACATACCAACCACGTTTCTTATGCTTATCTTGTAGAGATAGTGTGCATTCTTAATTGATACAATGATTTTGCTTTCTTATCCATGTTCTTTTCCAAGGTTCCTGTCTATGACTATTGTTATTTTGTTGTGATTCTTTAGGAGGGACTGTTATTCTACAATATTTGGCCATGTGTCCAAAGTTGTTGCACTTGTAGCATTCCAATTTAGTGCTCAATTATTCAAACTTGTTGTATCTTATTCTTTGTGTTTCACTAGGCCTTCTTGGATAACCATTTTGTGTATGGATTTCAAAGTTGTTTATGTTCCTGCTATTAACTTTGTAATTTACAACTTTATGTACAAAATTATTGCATGCATAACATAAAAAAAAAATAGTTTGATACTTGGGAGTTGAAGATCTTATGAAAAGAGTTAATCTTATGAATCCTCTTCTTCCTGAGGCCTGTTTGTTTCTGACTGTCATTGATTTTGAAATCTGAATCTTCTTGGTGGAGGAGTGACCCTGTGATCTTCCTTGTAGAACTTCTTATCCCCTCTGATTGTTTCTGCATATATTTTCGGATATGTTTCTTGATATTTCATTTTTGAGATTGATCCCTTTTTTTCTGATTGTATCCAAGTCCGTACTTGTCATGATTAGGCCTTTGACTATTGATAATGTCATCCAAAACTTTTGAGTTGTTCTACATATTTTTCTTTTGAATATCCTTTCTCAATGTGACAATCTCTGCTTCCAAATTTCCAATGATCCTGTCTCTTTATTCTAACTGTTCTTTGAGTGCTTCTTCAATTCTTTTATATTCTTCTATTTGAACCTTCAATTCCATGATCATATGCTCTAGTTCTTGAGTGTCTTCTTTCTTGTCTATCTCTGCTTGGAGCTTCTTGTTTTTCTTGTTTTCTCTTTTTATAACTTTTATAGCACTCAACAATTCTTCTCGGTAGTCAACTTCTACCTCTTCATATTCTTCTTCGATGTCTTATTTATTAGAATATTCTATTGCCATGGATATAACTCTTTCTGTCTCACTTTCACTGACTTCATCTTCATCTGATGAGAAACTGTCTTCTTTGGTGCATAAACGTTTCTTGAAGACTTTCTTTTTGGTTCTTTTTCCTTTATATGTTTGTTTGTTATTTGAATCATCTTCATCATTTCTTTTCTTTTTCTTATGAGGACATTTGTTAGCAAAATGACCAATACCATCACAATCAAAACAAATCAATGGAAGCTTACCTTTATATCCGTCGTCAGTTCCCTTTTTCAATCTTCTGACAATGTTGGCCACTTCTTCATTGTCTTTCGAGATGTCAATGCTGCTGCTATATTCTTTTTCGTTTTGCTTGCCCTTTTGCTTTTAACTTTTGGATGCTTTGAGTGCTGCTTCTTTTATACTTGGATTTTCTTGTTCGGTTCTCATTTCATAGGATGTGAAGATTACATGTAGTTCATCCATGATTATTGAGTCTATATATTCTCTTTCTTCTAGTGCTGATATCTTAGGATAAAATCTCATAGGAAGAGATCTTAGTACCTTTTGAAAAATTATTGATTCTTCAATTTCCTCTCTCGATTCTGTGATTGCATTCACTATTTCATCAACTCGTAAGAAATAAGCTGCAATATTCTCATCTTCCTTCATCTTTAGTTGTTCGAATTGACCTTTGTAAGTTTGAAGCTTTGCTGCTTTGAATTTGAATCTCCTTCATAAATATTTTGAAGTTTGTCCGAAATATATTTAGTGGATTTACAATGTATAACTTTGGTATATACTGAATAAAAAAGACCATTCAAAAGTGCATTTGTGGCTTTGTAATTATTTAGACTGAGTTTCTTTCCAATGTCATTTGTTGGCAGAACTGCTGGTTCTTTATATCCATATACAACTGATTACCAAACTTCAAATCCCTATGCATGTACATATGCTTTCATCCTTCTTCTCTAGAATGCATACTTTTGTCCATCAAACTGTGGTATACCATTTTCATACATACTCTTTCTCTCCATGATCTACCTTTCAATGGTTAAATTGATTTCTGAAGGAACCCACTCTGATACCAATTGTTGGATTAGTGAGAGAGGGGGGGGTGTGAATCAGTAATATAGATTTTTAATCCTTTTAACCACAATATGCAAGTGTTATTTATATTTGTGATATATATAGTAGTATCATCCAATAATTGTAGAGTAAATAAACCATGAACAAATGAACAATCATACACATACACACTACACCGACTTTTTTTACATGGAAACCCAATGCAGGTGAAAACCACGAAATGTTTTTTCTTATTTGTCTTTAAGAATTACATTCACTGGAAGCACCAACTTCCTTTGTTTTCCAGTTGCAATTGAAAGGAGGCTCCGACCCACTATTTTTAGAATACAACCTAAGGGAAGCTCCAACTCCCAATTATTTAGCTACAACCAAAAGGAGGCTACAACCCCCTATATTCTCCGAATACAACCACCTATTTTTGCCCCGTCCAACTACCCTGAAATATAAGTGTCAAATGTAGAAACTGAATATGTCACTGTCACAACCTGTTCTGTCAAATCTGTCACTGTATACTCATCAAACAATCTGATATGATCACATATACCTCAAACATCATACCACAAGTCTGTACTTCAAACCATGTGCTAGAACCTCACTATTATACAACCTCTATCTATACCAATAACTTCAGCAACATACCTCAACCAAAATCCCTCAAACATGAACCAATACTAAACTTTAGTAGATCTGCCTCAGATCAACTCTACAACAAGCCCTAAACTTCCAAGAGGGAATCCAACAGATTTACAAGGAAAACCCTCAACCAGATTCATAAATTCAACACTACACATATGAAAACCATACCATTTTCTTCTTGTAGCGTTCTGCTGCCACAAATTTTTTGCCATGGTTTTTCAACCACATTTTTTTTGTCATGGTTTTTCTGCCGCACTTTTCCTGCCGCACTTTTTCTGCCGCACTTTTCCTGCTGTGATTTTCCTACCGTACTTTTTCTGTCGCACTTTTCCTGCCGCAGTTTTTTTGCCACACTTTTTCTGCCGCGATTTTTCTACCACACTTTTTCTGCCGTAGTTTTCCTGCTGTGATTTTTCTGCCACACTTTTCTTTCCTCACTTTTTCTGCCACACTTTTCTCTATCAATAATACCTACCCAAATAACCTTTCACAAAATAGATATTCAATGATATTCAATAGGTGCTAATGGGAGAGCCTTTCTCTCTTATTTATACTTCCATGTAGCTTCCTCAAGGGGTTACCTTCTAACCAACTTAACCCACTTTCCTTATTTTAGGGTTAACCCACTTCTAACCACTTGTCCACTTCTAACGCACTTTGCTATACATAATAAATTCTTCACTTCTAGTTGCAACTAAATTATTATTTAATTAATTTCTTTTGCAACCACTTTGACTTATCCATAAATAGTAAACTCACCACTTCTTATTGCAGCCACTTTATTATTTAAATAATTTCTCTT
>JASDQU010502217.1:53667-83736 GCA_032191745.1 Picea mariana | reverse complement strand
AATTACCTAAATCCTAATCAACAATATATACAAGATAATTATTTGGGCGGAGAGTATCACTAACAGTAAAGGCCAACCTGTTTTCCCTGTACAATCGCGTGAACTAGCCTCCGAAAAATGGAATCATTGCGTATGTCATATCAAGTTGAAGAGAACCTCCAAGTTTAGCACCCCGGGACGGAGACAAGAGCATGCCATATTTCGGAGGTATATTTGCGACAACCACATCCATTAAAACACTTTTGGTGGGTACCTGTGCAAGATTTACGACTATATATTTTATCATGCCTATACACTTGACTTTCCTCGAGTCAAATGAATATAATCTCCATAAGGCTTGGTGATTTCTAGGCCGAGTCTGTCCATGGTTGCTTTAGTCATCACATTGTGAGAGGCTCCAGAATCTAACATGCAGTTATGGAGCAGATGGTCGAAAACTGTCAAAGTGATGTAGAAAGGGGCAACAGTGTCTCTAGCACCTTCGAAGTGTGGGACGAAAATTATGTTAGTATTATCATATTCTAAGTTAATAACATCATCCTAACTTTCATTTTCCGAAAAACTAATCATTTTAGCAATTTGTTTTCGGTATATTAGGTTTTTGGCCAGTTCAACAAGGGGAATAAGGATTTTCATCTTATTGATTTCGTTCTCTAGATTAAAACTTCCAATGGTTTTGTCAGTTTCCATGGTTTGAGTCTCCGGCCCTTTATTTTCAGCTTTCCTTGGTTGAGGGACCTTTGTTTCGGTAACAGGGGTGTCTAGTTTCTGCATGCTTAAGGGTGGAATTTCCACCGTCTTTTTTCTAATAGAATGTATGTTAGCGGTCTTAGTCCCTTCAGTCTATTTTTCAGTGATTTTTGAAACTTCTTGGTCATTTTCAACCCTCGGCAATATCTTTTTAACTAGAGCGATTGTGGAAACCCTGTTTCTAGGTCTTAGGTTATACTTCCGGTGGAGCTCGACAATTATACCATCTGCTATTTTCTAATAGGTCGAATCTTTTGGAACATTGTTGTTCTTGTTACTCTCAGTCCTATACTCTATAGTCAAAGAATTTTCGTAATCGCGTCTTGTTATATAAGGTTGTAAGTAGTCTTTGCCAAGATTGTTCATATCTTCTTCTAACTCCTCGAAATCCTCCAAGTCTTGTCCTCCTATAAATTTTTCTCTTTTAAAAGGGGTTATGATTTTTTGATCTTCATTATTAATTTTTTTCTGGTGGTTTTGAGGATTAGGGTTCTTCCTGAATTCCTTTCTAGGGTAATGTTCATTTTTAGCTTGATCAAGTTCCATTCTCAATATTTTGTTTAACAATTATTTGATGATTCTATCTATATTGTCCATTTTATCTTATGAGGATCTCCCTAATCCAGAGGGTCCTCCTTGCTCCCTGTATCTCCTTATTTCTTTGTTTCCAGTCTCAAATTTGGCTTTTAGTTCCCTTGATGCCATCATGTTAGATTTGATTTCCAAGGCATCGTCTTACATCTTGGTGATATCTACTGATCTTCTCTCCCTTAATAATAGGGCAAATTCGGGGTCAAAAGCTCTAGCAAAATTCAATTTCACTACACAGCCCTTGCGGATCGATATTTCAATGCATAACCCGGCACGTGGCAGACCCATATATGGTAGATCATAATAAAGGAATCATAGCCACACAAGCAGCGGAGCATTATAGACTATTAGGTATTCTCCTGAACCAAGCTGACCAATTACAGGGAGAGTGACCAGGTGACCAGGTAACAGTTAACTAAGGACCAAGCAAGGGATACACTAGGGGAGGGAGAGGAGAGTAGTATACGGGAGGTAGAGTCATATACGGGAGGAAAGGGTCTTCGAGAGTCGTATACGGGAGGGGGTAACATAGCTAGTTAACCTATCCGTTTCAATATCTGTTACGCTCCCTATCCGTTATAGATAAGGGAATAGTTTCGTATATTTCTCTATGGATGGAATGAAATAGAGAGAGGCGTTTGACCGGATTGGGGTTCGATTAGTTGTTTTATGGCAACATATATAATATCTCGGTCAGTCAGTCCTTCTAATGACCGATTAAGGCAGTCAGTATTAGAACGACTAACTCCTTGCCTTATGAGGTAAGTCTTTTAACTACTCCCTGTTTTATGTTTGACGGGAAGAATCTAAAAGTATGAGGACAATTCCCTGATTGTGAGGGTTTGACCTTGGTTGGGATCTTGTTGTACAATTTTTTGAATCGTTGGGTGAACTCAAGGATTGATTCGGAGTTTTTCTTTCGAAGAGATCCAAATTCGGTTAGATAATAAATATGGTATTTCCACTCACCCCACTGTATGATAAAAGAGTTTTTAAGTTCATCATATGACAATATAGATCCAATCGCTAGGCCTCGAAAGCAGGTTCTTACTTTCCCTTCAAAGGTTTGAACCAAGAGTCTGGAGTAAACATATTCATGTTCCAATCCAAGAATGTTAGCGAATTTATTGAAAAAATTTATGTGTTCAGCTGTCGTTAAATCACCCTCTCCTGTGAACTTGGGTAGGTTTTTCATGTAATTTTCCAGTAAATTATGGAGAGGGACCGGTAGAACCAGAGGAGAATATCTTGCAACAACCTTTGAAAATATCTGAAGAGGTGGTGGTTGTCCGCCCGCTCCTCCTCCAGGACCACCTGTGGCAACACCTCCCGCCCCACCTGCTCCAGCCGTGGCCATTGTGGCTTTAGTGGTAAAAGTTTGGGGTTTATAAGGAAGGGTTTCAAGAAGTTGGTTATCGGTGGGGATGAAACTTGAGAAAAAGGAGCTTGGGGAATGTGGAATAGTTTCTTTAGAATCATAGGGTGAAAATATAGGAGAATCAACAGAAGTTGAATCGAGATATATAGGATAATTGTTTGAGTTTTGAGAGGCAGGAAAACGAACTTTGAGAAGCGAGGGAGAATCAGTCGCAACAGGAAGTGAGACAGATCTTTGTTTTCTATTGGTGTGGGAAACGACTGAGAAGGCTTCTGTCTTAAAAAAGGGTAGAACCAAATATGATTCGGGGGATGTAACTTTATCAACGAAGTATTTCCCGTAAAGGGGTGGAATACTTGAATCATTGTGTTTATCTTCAGATTCAGACTGTGTGAATTTAGGCTGATAATTTTTATTTGTCGATGAGATAGTCTACCGGAAGTGTCTTCTTGATTTTAGATTTTTTTTTGGGTTAGAAAAAGGTGAAATCTTCTCGTCGTCTGGATTGTTCCTAGTGTTCTTCCTATTAAGAGCCAGTTTAAACAATATGGAGTCACCAAGTGAAAGATAAAGGTAGCCTTAGAAGGTTTCCAAAATTTTTTCACTATCAAAGAAGGAAAGTGTCAATGTCGTTCTTCCTAGGGAAAAGCTTCATTTCTCCGTTCCCTGACAACGACGCCAAAAATATGTTGTTCCTGATTTTATACTTTAAGCCTCTAAAGTATACTGTCAAGGAATTTGAAAAGATAGAGGAAGTTGAGGACAAAATAATCAGTGATTAAAGGTGAGGGCTATAATTGGTTCCTCAAGTGTCTCTGACAAAATTCAAATTTTTCTTGAATGTTGATATCTCTCTCAATTACTGCCCATGAACGTTCTAACTCAACCCGGTTATTTTTCTTTGTAAGATAGTGTTAAAAAGATTTAGAGTGATGCTAGTTTGATCCGAAAGACCGGGTTCAATGTTAGGCTACCTTGAAACTGGTACTACCACGAAGGATAAAAGGTAAGGAAGATATAATTCAGTGTTTTTCGTTTTTTGGCTTCGTTATCTCTATTTTAAAATGTAAAGAAAAAGATTTTTAAAACATGAATTAATAGGATGACTAAATTAAAGGTCGTTTCTTGTATCTGAGTTAAAATTAAAGGAAAGGGAACATGCATGACATGAGGAAAAACATAAAGCTATTAACAAGGTGAGGCATCAATTTAAGAGGAATCTCACGTTGTAACAGAAGACTATGAAACAAGACAATATTATTTAAGCATATGATATTGAAATCTAAACATTTACAGGTCTTCTATCTGCTGATAACTGATACAGAGGAAAAGTTGTAGATGATTTAAATGACAAGAATAATTATTTCCATAGTAGAGGTTGCACTAAATTGTAGCCGAGCATTCATCAATTAGATATATGAAAGAAATATGAAAAGATAGGGGAACACATAACTCAGACGTGACAAAATCTGGAATCTTCAATCTGCATTTCTATTAATTCAAAGTTCTTCAAAATTACTTTCGTAAAAAAAAAAGTCCCTTTAGAGAAAGAAAAAATCCCCTCTTTCAGTCTTCTCCCCTCTTATCTATACAAGATCATTACTCTTGATGCTTAACGATTTCCTACTTTTTAGGGGAAAATATAGTTATAAAACTGCAACCTTAACCATTGCATGATTAACTTTTTGTTGGTCTATCATTTCAAAAGTATAATCTTTCGAACAATACTTCATTGTTTAGTTGAAGTCTCTCCCTCTTTTGAAGCTATATATTCAATACACTTCTCCAAAAAATGAACAAAAATTATGGGTGGTGTCGGAAGATCTTTAGTTTCAAATAGATAAAACTTTCTTTGTATCTTTAGAAGCTGGTCTTCAAAACCTTTATCGGAAAACCTGATCACTTTCAATTTTAAATTGGGTTGTACCAACCATCTATCTTTTAGGTTGGCGTTGATTTCCTTTAACTGTGAAATCTCCGCCTGAATCTCCTGCAAGCCTTCTTTGTAGTTCAACTATTGTTTCACAATGTTTATCTGCCCCAATGGCTCAGAGAAATCATTTCTTTCGATACCTAACACTTTCTTATCGAAAGAATCAAAGATTCCCTCACAGTCATCTTTGATTTCTTTGACTATCTTCTTTTTTTCGACTATGCTCGTTTCCCATGCCTTGAGCATGATGTCTCCTCTTATCTGTTATGTGACAAAAAGCTTAGATATTTTGACATATCCCTGTTTCTCGAACATGCAACTACTTTCTGGAAAGTATTCCTTGCAACTTTAGCCTCCTTTTCTAGTAAAATAATATTATCAAGGGATTTTCTTACCTCTTGAAAGTAATTTTGGTTGATCTCTATTTTGGAGATCAATTCCTGTTGTTCGACTTCTATCTTTGTATGTGCTTCCAACGAGAGAGTCTGGAAATCCTTTAAGTATACAACTCGTCCTTCTGTCAAGTTTAACTTAGCTTGTAGCTGCTTTACAAGCTCCTTTTGCTGAGTAACTTGCACCTGACTTGTTTGTATCCTCTAGTTCATTTCATCTAGGCTTGATTTGAGTGATTGAATTTCTTGTCTTTCAACAGCTCTGGCCTGCTCCAATCTTTTATTCACCTCTTCTCTAATGTTTTTCTCATCATTCTTTAACTGGTCTTGCAATTGAGCTATTGTGTGGTTACTCTTCTTTATCCTTTATCTCATGTTCTCCATAGTAAAAACGTTTGTTGTTTCCATGGCTCCCATGGAGCCTGCTACCTCTATAGTGAAATCCTTCTCTTCCAAATTCTGGCCATCTACCAAGGCTCTATGCTGCGGAAAATAATCAGAAGGAGAGAAAATATGTATAAAACCAGAAATATGTGACTTGTTGCAGATGTAAAGGATAACAATGAAGTTCGAAATACAAGACCTTATTAACCTTTAATTTTGTGTTATAACGAGTGTACAGACATAGACGACAAAAAGTTAATGCTTTTTAATGGAAATATATGCCTGGAGATACATTTTCGCGTCAAAAAATATCGTCACTTATCCGTTATTAATACTTCTTTATATCGGCGCTTTCGAAACTAGAGTTTCAAAAATCACTGCCTTCCTCAATTCCCGAAATGCGAAAGCCAGCTTGGTTATCATTAATCTTGTTTTGGAAGCAAATTAACCTTAATCTTAAACCTTGTTTAGAGAAAACGCGATTTCATGTTTCAGAACTTCGGGGATCACGTTACCAGGGGATAAGTCATAAGAAAACCCCGGATCATGAAATTGCGATGGGATTAGTGAGGCACTAATCACCTATTAGAGCTTTAATTAATCAAGGTTAACGATTAATTATCCTTTTAACTTTTCGGAAAAACGAGGATCGGGAGTTTGATGATTGAGAGTTCGAAAGTGCTTTAGTAAAAAGAAAAACCTAAATCGTGAAAGATTAAGGGAATGATGATTGGGTTTAGGAGCTTAGTTAATTACGGATTAAAGAGCGCTTTGTGGAAAGCGACGGAAAAGGTAACCTTTATTTCTTCCCCCCCTTTTTTTTAAATTTTTAATATGTTAAATGGTTTCGGTATTTCGGCACAGAGAAATTAGGATGGTTGAAGATCATACCTCGAGAAAAACCGAATCTAGAAACCTGAAAAGGAACGGAAAGCTCTGACTCCCCTTTGGACTAAGGGTGGCTCAACGACTTAGGAAAAGATAAAAAATTTCTTCCCAAGGGTAGAAAAATTTAAAATTTGTGCCAACACATCCCTGGAATCATCTCTCATCACCCCCTCGTGTAGTCATCATTCACCTGACTTCATGACACTAGTTTTCCTCTCACGATAACCCTTGTTCTATTATATGTTTATGAAACTCTAAGGTGGTGAGACAATATGGTTATATTGTATTGACTTTTATCAGCCAAATCCAAGTGGGTTGTGGGCTATCAGTTGATTATTGGATCACAATTCACTCTCAGCAACAATGAGACATCGAAATACGGAATTTTGTGGGTGTTCATAATGTAACTTAGGAATATTATAGGAACAAATTCACACGTAGAATGGGGAAATCAACGATCTCATAAATCAAATAGAGTGCTATACTCAACAGCATCAGGAACAGGAACAAAGCAAAAATGAATAATTAGCCATAGTTATGCATCTTGTCAACATGAATTCAACACGTATCAACTCTCTTTGTCAATCTCGACATCTCCCAGGCACTCAAGAAAATTGTTGGCCCTTGACCAAGTTTTGGATATCCTTGGTCATGTTTGACCTATTTTGGGACTTCGAAAGGCTGGTCGAAGGTGGATCACAAGTCGAAGTGGAGATCGCGGGATCTCAACTCCTTTTTAGGGAATTTTTGGGATTAGGGTTTATGTAACGGGTATTGGATGTTGGCCCATGGGTTTCACCCATGTTTAGGCCCATTTTGTAATGTATAAATAGAAAGCTATGCGATGTAAGAAGGAAGATTCTTTTGTGATGCTAGGTGTTAAGTACTGTGCTAAGTGAAAGTAATTGTAAGAGGCTCAATGCTTAGTGTATGTTGAGGTTGTAGATCTAAGTGCGGGTCATCTGTAGTGCTTTGTGCACTAACTAGGTAAGGAGGATTTGTGTTGTGATCTAACTCGGGGAAGGAGGATCTGGCGAGGTGCGCGTAGGTCTCCTGTCCTCTGTGAAGTAGGGTTTTCATGCTCTTTGCTTGACAGAAGATAATAGAGAAGAGAAGATTTGGTGGATGTAGCTCCACACTGGGATGAAACACGTATATCCCGTGTTATGGTTGCTTGGTGCATTATGGTTATTGTCTTGTTTATATAATTTAAGATTAAGTGCAATAATGAATGTTTAAATGAATCTGGTATGTTATCTTAGTGCTTAATGATGTGAATAAATGATAGATCTGATATCTTTCCATGTGCTAAGTGCTTAGATGAGTTAGATCTTGTTGAATACTGTGTTGTTATGTAATTAGGGTTTTATCTGCGAAGTAAATATTGGTTAAATACTAACAAATGGTAACTGCTAATTGCTTTGTTAGAGTATTTTAATCGCAAATCTGTGTCCCAGCTAGGTTGTAGACATCTGAGTCCTGCAACCACCCCTGCCTCTACCTCGGGTGAGACTTCATCTGCTTCGCAAGTGTTTCCGAAAGGGCTGGTAGTTAGGGTTTTGTTGGTGCGTTGAACCCCAGGTCTACCCCTGTGCCAACAAATGGTTCCGTTGCCGGGACCTGAAACTGTGATTGCTGGGAATTGAGGAAAAGAAATAGCTATGTGCATAGATCTGTTGCTTTAGTGCGCAATATTCCACTTGACTTGCGAAGTTCTGTGCTAGGAAGAGAAGTCTGATCTGAAGAAAAGAGGTAAGATCTTGAAGCTTTGTGCTCTGAGAAAGGTAAGATAAGTGAAAATTTTTGTTTCGAAAGTATGGATCTAGGTATGTTTGATAAATTTTGTCCTAGCCTGAAAACTAGGGCACAACTAGAATAAGGAAGATATGATATGAGTAGATCTGATAGATATGTGATTCCTATGCATAGAAATAATGTTTGGACTAACAAATGGATGCAGGATTCTAGAAAGAATTTTTTGTAGACTAACTACTATGATCCTAGTGTGTAGTACAAGAAAGACTGGGGATCATTTAAGAGAAAGAGAGGATTAACCCTTTGTTACAGTTGTAGAATACTGGCATATCTGGCTAAGGAATTCCTTGGTAGAAGACCTAGTTGTCTTTGTTGTAAAGATATGGAACATGAAGTTTTGGATTGCCCTAGAATGATTGCTAAGATTGAAAGAATGAATATGGAACAAGAAAACCATGAGAAAGGCCAAGAGACTAAGATTATGGTAGAATCCCAGAAAGAATCAGAGATTGTATTATTACAGATGAAAAAAACCTTGAATGATCACAGAGACACCAATCTATCAAGATCTTAAAAGACAAAGAGTGCATAGAACAAATAATAGGAGACTACGACATAGACTGTGTTCTGGATGAGGAAACACAGGTGAATATCATGACCGAAAGAACTTGGGAAATTTTGGGAAAACCTGCTATGATTCCCTCATTAGGAGGAATAGGATTATTTAGAGGACAGTTGATAACCGTACATGGAATAATTACCTAGACATATATGAGTGCTCATGGAACTTCGATAGAGGAATAATTTGAGGTCATTAAGTTTATTGAGAACAACGCCCCATTTTCTATGCTATTAGGAAAACCATGGATTGAGAAAGACCAGAGTCGAAGAAAAGAAGAGGAAGCCCTAGATCAGAAAAAGAAAGAACTAAGAGATTTCATGGCTAGGAGAATAACACACTTACTGGAAGGACAAGAGAACCAGTCGAAGCTACTAAGGACCAAATATATGGATGTCGAAGTTGAAAGGACACAGGAAGACTGGAGACACCTTTCTATATAAGAGAGTAGAGAACCTACCCCAGAAAGAGAAGAAGTATTACCCTTGAATCCTATGAAAGATCATCAACATCGCGAAGTTACTATACCAAGAGAAAATAAGAATCAAAATGGGAAGAGGAACCTAGTAGCTCAGAATACAGGAAATAAGGATAGAAATCTCAACAAGAAGAAAGCAAAGTTAGAAAAATTTCAAGAGGCTCCGGAAAGAACTTCGCAGAAGGAAGGTTCACAAAATTTGAACTTTGCTGGAATATCAGAACAACGTAGAATGGCACTTCGCCATGGCGGAGAAATATACATTGGAGGCATTATGACTGTTAGACTGACGCTCCTGAATGGTTAGAAGAGAAATTATGGACCAAAATCTCGCCATTGGACCGTTAGGACCGTGCCATAACGGATGGAATTGCATTGATAAACTCTTTTTGACCTGTTGGAAGAAACCGTTACGGTGTTGTATACTTATCCCATAGAAAATTGCACTGAGAACACTTTTGAAAACAATGGTTCGTTGATCCCATAGAGAGATAACTACTACTGCGTTGTGTTTATCGAGACTTAGCCACCCATTCTATTGCATTGAGTATTTGTTCAACAACCTGAGATATCCAATCTCGAGCGTGCATGTTGGACAACATTAGTGCAATAGAAAAGTTAGTTGAGGAAATTCTAATCGATCTAATGGCTAAGAAGGTAATGTCCACAGGAGTTCAAGCTTCATCGATGAGAGGATTGAAAGCCTCTCCATCGACTGCTCATGGATCCAGACCATCCCAAGCTGCAACCGAGAAAAGAACCAAGAATCGAGATGACTTGGAAAATGTGAAGTTAATCCTGTCTATCCTTCTTGACTACATCCCACCCTTGGCTAGTGTGGTGATCGTCTCGAGGGACTTTGACTACACAGTCATCACTGCATTCCTCCCGAAGGGAATACAAGTAGTCAGATCATAGTTGGAGAGGATTCCAACCTTGAAGATCAGTGACTATAATCTGGGAGACTGTAAGAGATACAACATGCTTAGACCCCACAATTATTTGACCAAGACGAAGAGGAATAAGTCAAAGATCATCCTCCAACCGTGGAATATGGACATCGCAAGGTCCACTATCTTGAACATGATGAAGATACCACATTTTGGAAGGCACCAGGAGGTTAACACGTGCATTAATATCCTACTGTAATGATTCCATGGTGGTTATTTATGGTTGGAAAGATGCATCACTGTCGATTCGGAGTTGATCCATAGGATCATTGTATTAAGCATGCAGGGACCATACCCACAAGAATTTTACCTAGGGAAGGTTGCAGACCGCACCCTGGCACAGAGGATTAAATATACCTATGGTGATGTGGAAAAGGGGATGTGAGGCTAAAAGGTAGCCTCCATTCAAAATGGCGCAATGCTCCTTTCTTTCCAATTGATTGCTGGTAAGCTAGTCCGAAAGAGAAGACATACACAGGTCACAGGGTTTGTCATTGACCTCACTGGAAAATGCATGGAAGGACTCCAAATGAATTGGGATAGTTACTTAGTCAACCAGTTAGAATTAGATTTCCGCAAAGCTCAGGATTAGGGATATGAGTTCCATTTTAGCTGGTTATTGATCCTCATCATGTTTATCGCTTGGGAGATGATAGAAGGAGCGACCTTCCCTAACATTGAACCATTCGATCCGCTAGCTTCGAAGTTCACCATGCTCTGGTATTCGAGCGATATGGGGAAAAAATGGCATTCAAACGCTGTATTCCATACCTACTACCTGCAGCTAAAGAGGGCTATTGATTCTTTCTCTCTTATGACGCCGAACACTCTGAACATGTTAAGGCCCTTATGAAGTTCTGTGTAGATAGGCCCTTATCACTGCGCCCGCAGATGAGAGTAAAGAAGAGCTTAAGTCCTACTACAAGCTCACAGAGGAGGAACTGGAAGAAATCATTAAGGAATGGCCCGCAGAGTTCCTTATACTAGTCGACCAGTCAGAACTGTCCGAACTCGACCTCATTGGAAATTCGGTGGTTACTAGTGAAGAATATGATGCACCCAATAGTAGAAGGAAGAAAAATAAAGAAGAGGTACAAGAGTTGATCAACGCATTAGAAGATACTGCTTCAGATTCACCTGGAGGAGGAGGTGATGATGAAGTAGACAAAGAAGAGAAAGAAGGGGAAGAAGATAAATAGAAGCAAGGTGAAGTAACACTACCACAGAATCCCCCTGATGACGCAGAGCCATCTAACAAAAGAAAGGTTTCCCCCATGAAACCTACATCGCAAAAGAAGTCCAAAGCCAGTAACCCAAAGAAGCAGAGTATGCTCATGGCCAATGACTTTGATTTCATTATCGTAGCTGTATCAGATGCCTTAAAAGATATTTTGTAGAGAACTAAAGCAAAACAAGAATCCATGTATGATAGAATTGAAGTAGAGCTAAGAGGTGTACAAAAATCCCTTCACTCCAGTCGCGTAGTGTTCACTACACCCCCTACATCAAATGAAACAGAGTTGGGATATGAGCCTTCCCAACTCCACAGAATAGCTGATGCGACTGAAGCTTGCCTTCGTCGCATATAGGAAGAAAAAGGAAAGGCCACAGTGGCCCTGAAGCAAGCACAAGAATAAATGATAAAAAAATAGGAGAAGGATGACCTCCAAACCAATTTCAAAGAGGATAGAGCGCAGATCCAATAGAAGAAAGAAAAACTACTCGTGGAGTAGGTTGGATTTAAAGAAGCAGTCCGCAGAGCACTTCGCTCTGTGACGGGCTTAGAGAAAATGGAGGAAGACCCAATGGAGAATCAAGTGGCGAAGCTTGATGAAGACATTCAACAACTTCAACAGAGAATAATAGAACTGGAGCTACAAACAATGCCAAGCACTCCGCAGAAAGTGCGAGACCAGAGAGAAGAAACTGCCTAGAGTGTAATTGAAAGGATCAAAGAATTAGCCATGGAATGTAAACAACTAAGAATTCGCAGTGTGTAGACTTATGAGCGACTTATGAGCGACTTACCGAGGACCCTGAACTAAAGATACTGGAGTTGTAGCTCCAGAAAGCAAAGTAGCAAGAAGAAACAGTACAAGCGCAATTGAAACTCCTGTCAGTAGTTGAGAGGATGAAACAATCCCAAGAACAATTCACAACTCAACAATAGGTCCATGCCATACAAAGATGAGTCATGGAAGTAACTTAGAAGCTCCAGCCAGTCCAGAATGCAGCTTGCCTACTTTTTGAGGAGATTGAAGGATGAGGAGCAGAGCTAGAAAAAGTAGTCACTTCGGTAGAACGATGCTTAGAGGGACCTGTGAATGAGGCAGTTATTCAAGGATTTGTCGAGCAGGAGACCCTGGCGAAGCAGCAGGTCGAAGCATCTCAAGCCAAGCTCAAGGCGTTTGAGGCAGAATTACCCAGAGCAGAGTGATGACTCGGGACAAGTCACAGGTGAGTGTTGGGTGCCAGTTGGACCTTGACCAAGTTTTGGAGATCCTTGGTCATGTTTGACCTATTTTGGGACTTTGATAGGCTATTCGAAGGCAGAGCACAAGACGAAGCGGATATCGCGGGATCTCGGCCCCTTTTTAGGGAATTTTTGGGATTAGGGTTCATGTAACGGGTATGGGATGTCAGCCCATGGGTTTTACCCATGTTTAGGCCCATTTTCTAATGTATAAATAGAAATCTAGGTGATGTAAGAAGGCAGATGTTTTTGTGATGCTATGTGCCGAGTACTGTGCTAAGTGAAAGTAATTGTAAGAGGCTCAATGCTTAGTGTATGTTGAGATTGTAGAGCTAAGTGCGGGTCATCTGTAGTGCTTTGTGCACTGACTGTGTAAGGAGGATTTGTGTTGTGATCTAACTTGGGGAAGGAGGATATGGAGAGGTGCATGTAGTTCTCCTGTCCTACGTGGAGTAGGGTTTTAATGCTCTGTGATTGACATAAGATAATAGAGAAGAGAAGAATTGGTGGACGTAGTCCCACACTAGGGTGAACCACGTATATCCTATGGTATGGTTGCTTTGTGCATTATGGTTATTGTCTTGTTTATATAATTTAATCTTAAGTGCAGTAATGAATGTTTAGATGAATCTGGTATGTTAGCTTAGTGCTTAGTAATGTGAATAAATGTTAGATCTGATCTCTTTCCATGTGCTAAGTGCTTAGATGAGTTATATCTTGTTGAATACTTCACTGCTCTATAATTAGGGTTTTATCTACGAAGTAAATATTGGTTAAATACTAACAAATGGTAACTGCTAAGTTCTTTGTTAGAGTATTGTAATCACAGATTTGTGTCCCAGCTAGCTTGCAGACATTTGAGTCTTGCAACCACCCCTGTCTCTACCTCGGGTGAGACTTCATCTGCTTTGCACGTATTTCTAAAAGGGATGGTAGTTAGGGTTTTGCTGGTGCATTGTTGAAGCATTAAATCCCGTGTATTCCCCTGTGCCAACAAAAATTATTGTCCAACTCCATCTACTGAATCAAGGGCTTCAAAAGAAGCAATCCTCCCACAACAACACTTAAATTTCCCTGTGAATTCAGCAGCAAGGCATATAGAACAACCAGACCGAGATGCAAACCAAATGTATGAGGATCAACAATAGAACCAGGTGGACACATCTCTACATATGCATTAGCATAACATATTCTCTAAAGTTTTGCATCTTCTCTTTTCATTTATAGCCATTTTTACATGGCAATTTTGTATAATGGCCACTAGGTCAAGGAATAAACTTCAGCTAGGTATAAGGAATCAACAGACAGTTGTTGACACTTAAAAATGAAACAATGAATACTATGATCACAAATGATTTCCAAGCTCTATTAATTATTTATATTAATAATAAACTAGTAGGTGGGAACCCCTTGTAGACTTGTGTTGCTATGATGGATATGTTGCGCTTATATTTTGTTTTCTATTGTGATGGTACCAACACAATCTTCTACAGTTCGATGTTTCGAATCATGGTTAAAATGTTATGGTGACATAATATGATTGGTTGATTAATGCATGGAAATGATAGATTTGATGACCACTCTCAGATTATGTTAAGGCTACCCTATATATTAAAGGATTATTATAAGTTTGGTTTTGATATTGCAATTAAATATGGCATCAATTGGTTTAATATGATCTTGATAAAAGGGATAATATTGGGGTGATTTTAAATTAAATGACTATATACAAACTCCAATGTGGTATTATTGTGACAAATAAAGGTGTACAAACCCTTGCTGCTATAGTGAAGAGCCTTGTTGAATTTTATATGTTGAATGCACATGAGGTAACATGGTTATTTTTAAAAGATTTTGATATTACCAAAGGTGGCGCACTATGCAAATGGGATATGGAAATGGTTATGTGGTTGATTAAATGCTTATTGCTATGGTGAATTGGTTATCCCGTACTTGGAATTGAATGAGGTTGTAGAGGGAAGTAACATGCATTTACTACACGTCACTCAAACACCCCTCAAAGCCCATCACCCTAGTCATACTTCCCTTTTGGTTTTTGGCTCTGGTGGTTGTTGATGCTCCACATTTCTTGGTCTTGAAGGAGGCATACAATCTAGTCTCTTCTTCATGCAGGATTTTCCAGGTATAGGTTCCTTACTCTTCCATCCATGATGGTTTCTCTTCCCTTCGAATCAATTGTTGGCTCAAGGTTGCTCACAGTCTGTGTGTTTCTTAAGCTATTATTGGATATTTGAACTGTGTATTGGTGTTGTGTCCATGGTTTCTTCTGGTGATTATTCTGGACTGTTGGCATTTTAAACAAAAAGAATGGTTGTGCTCTCCTTGTTGTGTGTAATATTTGCATGGGTTTATGGATAAAATAACAGTGAAGCATGCTCAGTCAGGTTGTTTTTTGGGTCTGATTGCTTTGTGGAAATTTATTATGTTTGACAAGCTTTGAGCCTTGCACATGAGTATTACCACCAATCTCTATGTTTAATAATTGCCACTCCATTGTCATCTACGTGGTTGATATTTTCGATCATCTAGGTTGCAATGTGAAGTGTTGAGATTTTAAAGTTTTTCTTTCCTTGACTTGGAAAAACCCTGAGTTGTTAGCTGTCATAGTGTTACCCTCACTAACATTGTTTCTTGGAAAGTAGTGCACAATATGAAATTAATGCTCCAAAGAAGTAAATGGAAGCATTATACATGATCTGGGTTGGGCACAAGTTGTGCTTGGACACTCATTTTACTATGTTGTTTAAGGGTTCGCTTCTTTTAGTTCTCCGTTGGAGGTGGCTGAATGTCATTTAGTAACCCTCACAGTCAAGATTATGGTTACTTGTTATATGTCTGTGGTAATTTTTGAAAGGCACGAGTTGTCTGTGTTTTCAAGGACTTCTTCCTTTGATTGAACCAACTATTCTTAATCTCCATTTTCTATGTTTAAACCCTAAATATGATATTGATATGGTTTCAATCCAGTCAAGGCTAAATAAGCACTATGTGGGCTTGGTCAATTGGGCATGATTTGGCTTTGTTTCTTGTTGGGAAATTTTAACAAGAAGTCTTTACATGCTAATTTATGTGAAGCTTGGGCTCAAGAGTTGCATGTTATTTGTTGAATGTTATTCAAATCAATTCTTATGTTGATTATATTTGAAGGAGACCTGTCTCTGAAAGGATTGGGGTCCGATTAAGATTTTTTTCCCAGTTGATTATGTCGAACAATGTTTGAATAATGGACAAATGGTGGTAAACATTGTGCATATTCTTATTGATTTTAAATAATAAATATTGGATATGAATGGCTGGAATCATTGTGCATTTTCTATTGGTTTTAAAAGAAAAAGATATTTAATGTGAATGGTTGTGGTTCAAAGGGTTATTATGTTCATCATATCGATTGCAATATTGTTGATAGGATTGCTATATAAATATTATATAGATGAAAATACTACTGTAATCGAGTATTTCTGGGCATATGAATTGTTTTTTTGTAAGCCAGCAAGAAATTTGTAAAAGAAGTGACAGTTTAGATGGTGGTTTGAAAAGTGAATACTGATTGAATTATGGAGGTCTGAATAGAGATATGTTTGATTGTTTGATTTGATTTATTTTTATATGAACAGTATCCATATTATTTCCCTATCATGCTACCACTTTTAACTCATTATATCCCCCTCATAAAACCAATATCATTTTGGCATCCCTGTTTTGTAAAATAAATTAAAAAGGTCTGTGTAACAATGACAAAAGAGATAACACAACAATGGTTGGCAACTGATATTTTGGTATATTTTACACAGTTAAATTATTTAATTAATCATTGATCAAAAATATTCGCGTAATTATCCCCTCTCATTATACCACCTTTCTCTCATTACACTCCCTCCATATGTCCCATGAACCCTGTCACTCCCTGTTCACTTGGTGATTATTAAATGGTTTGTTATGGATGGATTTGCATGTATCTCATGTCAATTTATGAGCCAATTTTTTTATTCATGCAAGAAGAATGTTATGTATGTTTTATTAAGGGGTTATTTACTGATGAATTGCTGCTATAGGATGATTTTCTTCAGTAGGGGAAGCCATGGTAGAAATAATAAAGGAAGAAGAAACTGGAATAAAGGGCCTAGAAGGCCTATATTCTCCATTCATTTTGATTTTGATCCCCAGGAATTGTACCAATTGTTCCAAGTTGGGCTCTTTAACTGGATTGGAAAAGGAATAGTACAACCTTGACCAGAGAGACCCCCCTTCTAGCCTCAAAACATTCTTGGCATTCTTGTTCCTCCTCATGTGTCCATGCAACTAGAAGTCCCTGCAAATGATGGGTGGTAAGAGATTGTCAATTTGGTTGTCTCTCATCATCGTGGCTGACCCAATTTTTCATTACCTCCTCCACCACTTGTAAATCCTAATGTTCATATTTTCCCCTGTTCATTCACCTGTTCAATCCTCACATGCTAGTAAAAGGCTTAAAATTGATGTCCCCCATGTGCAAGATAAATGCAAACTTGGTTCCTCCCCTTCCTCTCCCTCAAATGACTCCTCAAAATCTGTATCCTCCCGCATGCATTTGAAGGATGATTTTTCTCATGTTATTAGTGAAATACAACCTCAAGGTTCAAATTAACCACATGCTAATTTCGAGAAATCAAAGGTGGAAAACAATGATAAAAGAAAAATTGTCTCTCAGAGTGGCAAGTATGGATTTTAATTTATGTTTTTTTATGATTGAGTTGATGAAGACCGTGGTCTGCATAAACTTTGGACAACAAGCTCTTTTTTGGATAATATGGATTATGTGGATATTTATATATTTTTGGATATGATTTAAATTATTTTTGATATTTAAAGATTCTATTTTGAAGGTATCTAAGGGAGTTACAAGGGTGGCATGTGTTGAAATGATTATCCTTTTGTGTTTTATTTGATAATTTGAAAAGAATAAAAGAAGGGAATCACAAGGGGTCCCACCTATCTAGTTATTATTAATTAAAGACCCTTAACTATTATTATTATTATTATTTCTCCTAAACTAAATTAGTTAAGTCAAACTAACTTAACTAAAGAAAGTAGTTAAACTACTTCAACTTATTTGGAAGGCATAAAAGCTAAATGAGAAGAAGAAACAAAGGGAGAATAGAAGGAGAAATTGAGACTAAGGTTTTCTCTTTTGATTTCATGAGATAATTCAGTTTTCATTCATTCTTGAGTTTATTCAAAGCTTAATTCTCTTTTGACAACAGGGTCCTATTATAGACAACAAGGTTCAAAACTGAACCAAATCATTCAGATGCTTGTTTTATAGGTGTTGATCCATCCTTGATAGTATGTGTATTCTTTTTTGTTTATGGATTGAGTTTCATAGATGATGAAGGATATTTTGCAGAGTCAAATTGGCAATAGTTTGTGGCAAGTTGATCCAGATTATAAATTTCAATTTTTTCTCCTTGTCAGAGTCCTTTTGTATGGTGTTCATCGGGGATCTCTAAATTAGACTTTAGTCCATGCCCTCACAGGGGTTTTGTAAAGAGAAAAACACTTTTGATATATCAGAATGAAATAAAGCAGATTGCTATTCTGTCTCATGTGTGTGTATTTGTGACTTAGTTACTTTTTCTTTTGATCTCCATATTTACTTTCTGTAATATGTATATTTTTCAGAAACTTATATAAAATTTTTATGTTATTTTGTAACATTATTTTCATTAATAAATCAACCTAAACCCTTGTAATTAATACTTGTGTAATGAGAAAATATTTTTGAGGCTATAAAACATAGGGTGACATTCTCTACTATCTTTTCCTAGCCAAGAAATATTCGAAAATGATTGAGTAAGATAATTCATATCTTTTCCTCAACAACAGTTACTTATTTTTCAATATTGAAGTCAAGAAATTTTGTAAATATGGTTTAACTTAAATCCTATCAATCCTTTTTTCTAATATAAATATAATCGTTTCTATTAAAAAAAAACACAAAAGTTTAACCTTTGAGGTGGTTGTTTACATTTGAATCTTTTTGGTGAATGTTGTTTACATTTAAACTTCTACAGGTGAATACAAACCTCTACTATTGTTGATCCATTTTCATTTCATAACCTTCCATTTTATGCTAAGTTATACCATGCAAAAGAACCCTCCTTTCATCCAAATCCATAGTGCTCTGCACCTCATAAAAGTCTCATAGTTCCATATTACTTCTTGGAAGAAATCATATGATTTTAACACTCAGTCATTTTTACGATTTCCTTCCCATGTGGAGATTCCTCCCATTGGGTATTTTCTATGCACTTAACATTCTTTGTGCTCCACATACTTATCCTTTCATGTGAGTCGACACTTAGATTATTTTAAACTTTTCCTCATGCTAAGAAGTCATGACATACCTTTTCCTCCACACTTTTGCAATCCCCATTTTGTTCTTTGCACTTCTGCAATCCCCATTTTTCTCCAACACTTAGCCATTTTTCTAACATCCCACACTCCTATATTCTAAAATACTCCATAATTATTCAATTTTTCAACTTCTTCCACCTCCTCCTTATCCTATTTCTTTGCATTACTTGCACCTCTCTTCTTGTCTATCACAGTGTCCTATACTTAGTCAATTTTGAGTCACATTTCATGTGGAGAACTTTACATTAATCCATTCCTCTGCATGACTCTATTGTCACATGAATATATCTCCACAATACTTGTCTCTCCATCCCATTCATACACCATGAGTCCCAAACTTAGTGATCTGACATTGAGAGAGAGAATAAACAAGAGTACTCAGATCTATGTAAAATGTTCAAATGAGATACACAATAGAAGTTGGAACAACCACGATCAATCCTTGAATTCGATTCAATCACTTCCTTTTACAATGGGGATGAAACAAAAATAAATAAATATTTCCAAAACTGAGACAAGGCTCCAAATAAAATGTTTTTGAAAACAAAACAAAATTCTATGTAGCCCAAAACAAGGAGGTGCCCATCCCCAATCTAGCTATTATTTTATAAACTTTATTAATTAAGACTTTGTTTTTAGAAATGGAACATACCACTACAAAATGGATGCTAACTCTATGACAAAGGAAAAAATGAAACTGGAATAAATGGGGAATGCTAAAGCTAAAATCATGGTGCACCCTACTCCATGGGACACTCATGTGGCCCAATTCCTCCTTGTTTGGAGCCGGAAGTATCTCTTGCTTTCTCAACCAGGTGAGGAAAACTTGTTTTTAGTTTGTCTGTTGAAATCCATCCTGCTTGTGCCAGAGTATCTCATTTTATGCCCAGAAGATATGAAATATACTCGATAGAGAGAGTTTGGTGAATGCATTTCTCCAGAATAGTGTCTTCTAGAAGAGGTGGTTGGAAATCCATAATTTTATCCACTGGATGTTGCACTCGAACCACTTCTTTGAGAAGAGACGGCTCAAAAAACTTTAGATTGTTGACATTTATAACATCATGAATTCCCATCCGCAGAGGAAGATCTAGATGGTAGGCATTATCAACAATGTGCTCTAGCACTGTGTATGGTCCATATCGCAAAGGATGCAACTTATGATGTTTCCCTTTGAATCTCTATTTGTCCAACTGAAGCCACACTTTATCTCCAGGTTGGAAAACCAAATGTGTTATGTGCTTATCATGTCTTTCTTTGGCATGAGATCGGGAAGCCTGTAATGCTTCTGTTACCTGCGCATGATCATGAGAAAATCTCTGTATGTATTGTTGAGCGGATATTTTCTCTTTTTGTTGATTTACTGATCCCTCAAAAGAGAGAATCAAGGGCATCTTAGAAGGGGCCAAAGGTTGGAAACCGATACATACTTCAAATGGGGAGTAAGTCGATGAATGGGATGCTTGGTTATAACTATGCTAGATAATGGGAAGTTATGTGTCCCATTGTTTTTTCTTCACAAAATAGGTGTGGAGAGAGTCAAATAGAACTCTATTAACCACTTCATTTTTTCCTTCCATTTGTGAATGGAATGTCATAGAGAATTTGAGTTTTCATCCAAGAAGAGACCAAAGGGTGCGTCAAAAAATGATAAGGAAACGAGAGTCATGGTTGGAAATAATTCTTTGAGGTAAGCCAAAGTGTGGCCAGGCATTGTGAAATAATAGATCAATAGTTTGGATAATAGAATTAGTTTTGTGGTAGGGGATAAAAAGATCCATCTTTAAGAAACAACACACAACAACCCATATTGCATCATGATTGCGCATAGTGGTGGGGAGACCGCTGATATAATCCATCAATATGGATTCCCAAGGGAGAGTAGGGATTAGGAGGGGCTCATACATAACATGTTTCCTATTAAATGGTTTAGTTTTAGAGTAAAGAGCACAAGAGTGTATGAATATTTCTACTTGTCTAGATAAGGCTGGCCAAAATAAATGGAGGGCAAGATTGACGATGATCTTTATGTTGCCAAAATGACCCCCACATGTAGATACATGGGATTCTTTAATGAGGAGAAGTATATCCTCGTACTATGGCACACACAACTGATTAAACTTATATAACCAACCATTTCTAATAGAATAATCAAGAAAAGGAGAATGATTGATTACCATGGGATTTTCAAGAGATGCCAAAATTTCTCCAAACTCTGGATCTGATTCATACTTGGATTTCCATGCATCATACGAAGCACACCTCACCTCCAATATATGAATTACCTGTACCAGCGTGATGCTCAACAAATATTCCATTTTATTTGTAGTCCCCTTCTTATATTTGATCAACATATGGATGTGTTGGATGTATGTTTCCCACTTCAAGTGCCTTTGGTCTGATATCTTTCTTTGGGAGTTGATAAAGATCAACGGATGATGGTCTGTATGAAGAATAGCTTCCTCGCCAAGAATATAGTTCTGCCATTGCTTGAGCACTTGAACCAAACTATAGAATCATTTTTCGTATGTACTATAATTAATCTTATCTTCTATGAGATCCTATGAGTGATATGCCACAGGGTGTCCTCCCTATTTGAGAACCACACCAATCATGAATTGAGACGCATCCATCTTCATCTCAAATGGTTGCTACAAATTGGGAAATCTAAGAACCAGAGTAGATAACAATGCTTGTTTGATTTGTGTAAAGTGTTTCTCTATCTCTGCATGCCAATCAAAGTGTGGTTGGTTGGCCAGCTAATGTAAAGGATTTTCCAATTGTGAGAAATGTGCTACAAATTTGTGGTAAAAATTGATACCTCCTATGAATATATTCAATTGCAGTGTTGAGGTGAGTGCTATCCATTGTACCAATGCTTGAATTTTTTTTGGATCAGGCCTGATGTCTTCCATATCCACAATGAAGCCCAAATATTGCATAGACTTCTGTCCAAAAAATGATTTCTTCTCTTTGACCTGGAGCTTGTGAGTTCAGAGTAACTCAAGAACTTGACACACATGATGAATGTGTTGTTCCCATGACTTAATGAATATCAAAATGTATTCCAGGTAGATCACCACAATATTTCCCAAAAATGGACGAAACAAATCATTAATGATCCTCATGAATGTGGCTGGGGAGTTGGTAAGATCGAAGGGCATGACAAGCCATTCAAAGAGACCAAATTTGGTTTTGAATGTGGTCTTCCAAGTGTCCACTGAGTTCATTCTCACTTGGTGATAGCCTACAGTCAGATCCATCTTTGTGAAGTAAACGACGCCATGCATGTGATCTATGAGGTCCTCAACCCTTGGGAGGGGGTAATGGTTTTTAACTGTGATATTGTTTAAGGATTGGTAATCAGTGACTAGACGCAATTGGGGTCATCCTTCTTGGGGATGATGAAATCACGTGAAATGCAAGGAGAAGACGATGGTTGGATATGTCCGTATTCAAGAAGTTGATTGATCTAACGTTCGATCTCATCAGATTAATGAGGGGCTAGGTGATAGGCTGGAGCATTGGGTGATGAAGCACCTAGAATGAATTCGATAGAGTGTTTAATATATCTGTAGTTGGCCAATCCTGTGGTTTTGGTAAATTCATTAGCAAATTATTTGAGAATGGGATCCATTTTGTGAGGGACCAGATTAGTCATATTATCAGGTTTGATAGGACTCACCAGGAAGAGAGAGACACATCAATTAAGGGAACTCAAATGATTTTGCGAAGATGAGAGATTGGATGAGGTGAGCATGTATGTGCATCCTTGATGGAAGATATGATACTAGTGAGTCTTTGCATGATAGACAACATGGCAGTCTTGTTGATACAGGATGCCTAGTAAAAGGTATGCACAATATAAAAGGGCAACAACGCAAGTCACCACATCATGAAATGGTCCTATGAATAAGGTGATCATGCATTATGTAGATTATTAAATGCATGTACCTCCTTGTTGAACCCAACCTAGATGATAGGGATGAGGATGCAAAGTAATAGGTAATTGCAGATGTTGTACTAGTTCATGAGATACCAAATTGTTTTCACTGATGTTATCAAGGATGAGAGTAATGATGGTATTTTTGATTTGAAAATTATGAGTGAATAGAGGAGGCAACGAAGAGGTTGTATTATTCATGGTCATTAACATCAATGAAAGGTCTGGTTCAGTAGGATTCTCAAGGGAGATCATGCCAACGGATTCATCTCCAACTTCAAGTTCCACCTTTGTTAACAATGTATTTTGGGTATTTTGATTCTTTATGGAGAGAAAATATACGGTGGAGTGTGAACTAGTCTTATCGAAATTGCACCAAAGATTGGAACTACGAGATTGAGGTGAATTAGCAAAGGGGTTGGTGGGTGATCCTTGGGTTGCAAGGGGAGGGTGAGAATATGAGGATGCATCGGGTTTACTGGGATTAGTACAGGGAAATGGATTCCTAAATTGAGGATGTGGATTCACCTTTCACTTGACCACAAAGTCTCCGAGGAACGCCTTATCCAAGGATGCACCATGAAAAAAATCCACTTTCACGTCTTAGTGGAAATAAAATACTAGAATTAAATCTAATAACCAATACCTCCTCAAGCTTGTATATGTGCAGTTGGAGGCATAACTTGCAAAAGACATATATGTAGGCTTGAACTGCTTAATTAGATAGTTTTCTGAGAAGTAGCCAACGAGCGAGAAAATCTTGACAAAATCCCGAGGGATAGAATCGATCTCAGAGGCTTTGACAAAAGTTTTCCTAGGTTGTGATCATTTGTGGTGGTGGATTGACATTTTCTCCAAGCTCTATGAATAAATATTGGACCTCTAATTATGTGTCCCACCATGTCTATGCCAAGCCTTCACATTGAAGACTCATAATCTGAAACTTTCGCTCTTCATCTAGATCCGGGTGAGTGTGGAAATACATGGAGAGATTGTAGATCTAGGAATCCACAAATTCTCCACTCATCTTTCTTGAATACTTTGGAAATTGGATACGAGTATTCAACTGCATTGGTGCGATACCTTGTTGTTGTTGCATGCAAATAATCTCATTGAGCGCATTCTCCAAATCTTGTGTTACGAAGGACATGTTGTTTGCTGAGGATTTCATCTCTGGCTATGGCCGTGGAGGCATAATATTCATCCACCTAGAATGAATATTGAACTGAAAATGGCCCTGAGGAGGGAGCTTGAAAAATGTATAAATATTGTTGAGGGAGCCCTTGCTGCAAAAGCATGCATGGCTCAAGAACTATGGTGTGGAATCCCGGGAATTGTTTTTTTGAACTGGATGGTTTCTTCTAAAGCTTTGAGGGCATCGACTAGGCTCTGATACCAATTGATCCGCCACAAAGAGAGAGAATAAAAAAGAGAACGCAAATCTCTGTAAAATGCTCAAATGAGATACACAATATAAGTTGGAACAAACACCATCAATCCTTTCATTTGATTCAATAACTTCCTTTTACAATGGGGATGAAACAAAAAGTATAAAATATTTCCAAAAAAGAGACGTAGCTCCACATATAATGTTTCTAAAAACAAAACAAAAATTTGTGAAGCCCAAAAGAAGGAGGTGCTCAACCCCACTCTAGATATTATTTTATAAACTTTATTAATTAATATTTCATCTTTATAAACATATCATGCCACTACAAAACTGACGATAACTCTATGAAAAAAACAAATGAAACTGGAATAAATGAGGACTTGCGAATTTAAAATCATGGTATGCCCTACTCCATGGGATTCCCATGTGTCCCACTTAGTGTGTTTTCACACTAAACAATAGTTCATGAGGAATTCAACACTAGCTTGAGAAATTTGGGACAAAAAATTTCTTCTTTGATGGAATATCTACAACAAGATTTAGAAAATGATGAGTTTTTGTATCAAAACACTTTGAGTACATTTGTGTCATGAGTGAAAAGTGTGAGTGAATTCACTAGGAAACAACAAGACTTTCCCTTAGATAAAATAATAAAGCAAGTAAAGGCTAGATGGTTGGAAACAACACAAATCTTGTGTGAATTAATTACAAATTGAAAAAAGGTCAATGAAAAAAATAAGTGATTCATTTTTTAAATAAATTGAAATAGTTAATAAACTTGAGGGCCCGGAATTGTTTAGAGAATCTAAGTTATTAACTAAAGGGAATTTGGAAACAAAGTTAAACATACTAAAACTTTGTGGGCTAGTGATTTTCATAGTCTCATAAATTTCCATAGGATGAGATTAAATGATGGTTACTTAATTTTGTGAATGATAATGAAGACCATTTATCATTGATTCAAGAATGACACTCATATTTCCAAGCAATGCAAGATGATACATTCTTGTTTCGGGTGAAGATGAACATAACAATCTCACCACCAAAAGAGTATATTGAAGAGTGACTTTCTTCACAATCTATGATCATTTAACTTTATTGGTTTATTGTTTACTGGTAAATCCGATCCTTGATTGCTTTTCTCTTTCTCTTATACGTTTGATATTATATTTATTCCATAGGATCCCCATCCTATTCCATTTGGACAAATGCATTTTTTTTAGCATTTAAGTATCAAGATTATTATGTTGTCCTTTAGGAAAACAATTTATTGAAACTTGAAAAATCTATGTGTAATATTCTTTTGAAGACTCTCGCAGAGAGCTATTTCGGAAGTTCATAAAAATTTTTATCACTGACTTTTGTATAAGCATGAGAACTTGAGTATGTTTCTCCTATGTGTCTTATGATATTAAATGAATGAAATCATTTAAAGCCCTCTTTTTTTGGACCACCAATCTCTTTTTTCATATGAGTCTTGCTTCATATATTTTTCCTCATTGCTCAAATGAATGGATTTGATGTAATGGATATAGTTGTCTTGTATATTTTAATTAAGGATATTATTTTTCTTCTATAACTTATATTCTATCCTTTCAATTATGTTACCATGTAGTCCACTCATAGGTGTAGATGATATGAATGTTTAAATTTATTGTTTGAATAAGTATATTGAAAATTTGAGTGAGAAAGAGGAGTGCCACCTCTATAAAAACAATGAGCAATTCACAACAGATACCAAAATATCTTAAGGGGAGGCCTAGAAAAGTTAACCTAGATAATATGTATGAACATATAGAATCATTAGAAAAATGTAGAGAAGAGAGAGAATCCAAACTGCACATTGAGTTAGAAGCAATTATTGATAATAAATTTAGATCCTTAGAAGATAAGAATCAAACACAGCTAGACAATAAAATATTAGGGTTGGATAATTAGCTGCAAAAAAAGAAATTTAGATTGGAAGAAATGGAAAAATAGATCCAAGCCTAAAGAAGTAATCGGCCCAAGAGAAAGAGGTCAAATAAAATTGTAATCTTAGGGACAAGATTAAAGAGTTAGAATAAAATTTGATTAACAATTTGGCCCTAAATAGTTTGGAACATAAATTAGATATCAACCCCATAAAAGAGGAAATGAATAAGCTCGTAGAGTTGGACCATGAGTGTGATAAAATATTCTTGAACCTCATAACGTTTGGTGTAAAAGAGCACAAATATGTGCACACACTCTCAATAGTCAAGGAAGAGCTAAAAGATAAATCACAAATTGAAACAACTTGCCTCAAAGAAGCAAAGAGTTTTGGAAAAATAATCGAACATGGAGATAGGTTGATTCAGGTTAAAGTAATCTCTAGTGACCATAAATATGGCATACTCACTAAAACTCTAAGCTAAAAAGGTTCAAGAATATTTATAAATGAAGACCTAATTTTGGAAGACCAAGCTTAATCAAGGAAGTTCAAAAGGAAAAAGAAGCCATGAATGAAGAAAAATGGGAAATAATCAGGAATAAAAAAGATAATTATTAGGGATAGAGAGAAAAAATATAATAATAAATATTAATTTGTGACACTACAGATCCTATTATCGAACTGTTGTGATTTTCCATGGAAAAAGGGCCTATATTAAGTTGGATCCTGAATGAAATTGATATTATATTTCTAGTTGAAACTTGGGAGCATGAAGAATCTGAGGTCTGTAACATAGAAGGATTTGTATTGTGTTCAACATTGAACAAGAAATCCTCCCTAGAGGGATTGGAGACATAACTTGTTACATAAAAATGAACATTTCTCCTCACATTCAACTTCATAGGAAAGACCCTCTCAATCGGTACATATATATGGATATATCCTATATTAATGCTAAGAATATTTATATATCAATATATTACTTCACACTATTAATTCTACATTTTATAAGAAAATTAATCTAGATAAGGATTGTCCCTGCAAAAGTTTAGAAAAAGATATTTATGGTATGAGAAATGGAGGTAGTATTTTCCTTCCAGGAGACTTTAATGATAGAAACAAAACTAATCAATCTATTATTTTAAGTAATGATTCCAACCCTAATCCTCTATGGATAGATGCTCCCATGATCTACTCCAATTGATCTGCCACAAACATAATTCCAATGTTTTGAACATGTGTCTGCTCAATCATCTAGTTAATAACCAAAAGAGAGTCTCCAAAAACCTGTAAAGACCCCAAATCTCTACCCAAAGAAAATTTTAGCAAGTAAAATAATTCCATAAACTCTCTAGTATTATTAGTCCCCCTACCAATATTTTCTTTAAAGTGAATATAATGTGTCTTGGTAAGAAATACAGTAAAACCAAGACCCACAATCATATTTTGACCTTTGTAGGCCCCATTAAAAAAAAACAAGGGTAAGATTTGTCCACCTGTAGATTCCCAAATATTCTAATAGCTTTGTGCTTAATTGTCTCCTTATAAAAGGGAAGAAGGATCACAACTTGTGTTGTGACTTGTAAAGTTGGAATGTGTTTATCGACGAACAAGGAAGAGTTCCTTGCAAGCCATATCCCCCACATAAATAGGTAAGGAATGATTATAAGCTCTTCCAATTCCTTCCTTAGAAACCATGATTGAAAACAAGATTCAATATTTAAACCTTGCCATAGAGTTGCATGACCAATTTATCCTTCAACCTCATGACACACTTTCATTGTATATGGGAATTGAAGAAAGAGACAAGATTTTGTTTCTTCATGAAGTTTACATAAACTACACCAACCAGGTCCCAATTTACGTCTTTTATGAATATGGTCTCAAGTCAAAACCTTATCCAACATAGCTAGCCACATAAGAAACTTGGATTTAGGAGGTTCCTTCACCCTCCAAAAATCTTTCCACCACCAAAAAAGAGCCCAATTTGAATTCTAAAAGAGGGTTTGAGATCCCAAATTTGCAGTAAAGAAGCCTCCTTGTTTGTTTAATCCCCAAATTAATTCATCTGAATTCCCTCTAATTTTGATGTGATCCCTCTGAATTTTTGATATAAAAACCTCCCAACACCTAAGAAGGTCCCCCTTTAAGACCAAGTTTGTAGAATTTAACTAGCCTTGATGCCATAGAGTTGTTTCTGTTGATACTGAGAGGGGGGTGAATCAATATAAAGTACAATTTAAAAAAATTTTTCAACTTATACTTAAACCATTCAACTATATCCAATGAGCAATGAACAATAGTATAAGAGTTACACCAATACACCATAATACATCATGCACAATATATGAGAAATAATCAATAGTTTATTGTTCAAGGTAAGTAATGACTTCCAAAGGTAGCTACAACTTCCAAATGTAAAGGGAGGGATAAACCTCCAAGAGGAAGATACAATCCTCCAATATAAAGAGATATTTGAACGCTCCATCCTTGCCCCTTCCTTCCACCCAAGAATATATGAGAGATAATAAAAATTTACATTAAATCGTCACCATTAACCAATCATCACATAGAACCTGATAATGCTTCCTGAGACTTCTTCAATTTCTACAATTCTTCAATTCTTGGAGTACTCTGATCCTATAGATAATATTACTCAATGTATTCTCTGAAACTCCTCCAATTTTCACTCCTTGAATCCTCCCCAAAAGGAGGTTATAGAAAGAATGGTAGACTTTATTCAATTCTACTCTATTCAGAAGACCCAACTTGTACAACATGTCCTTCGCTCAATATTTAACATCCGATTATGAACCTTGCACACACAAAAATACAGTTTGTACTCTTTCCAATGGAAGTGGTCCCACATCATTTGGATTATGTATGAAGACGTTATGACTGTTTTACTCGGAACACTTGTTTATTGACTAGCTTCATTATTGGTCACAAACCCTATCTTCCACAGAGTGTATCTCCATAATTATAGTGAAACAAGAGCTGAAATTGTTACTAGAGGTACCTTGATATGTCTTCTTAATACCATAGCGCTTTCACCATATGAATCGTTCTAGAAAAAAATTTATAGTAAAAATGGTAAGATGACCTGAAAATAACATACCTTAGAACACATCGCCAAAAGACTTCATCCTCCCTTGAAATCCGGCCTTCTTTTACTTCTTATTCCCTTTGAAATTAGAATTGTATCAAATGAATGTATAATGATGTTTATTTATACCATTTATGTCACTTCCTTTTAACATTAGGGCTGACCTGACACTTTCTTATTGTGTAATTCTTTTCTTTAATTATCTTCAGGGCCTACATGTACAATTCACTTTGTCATCTTCAAAAATTCATTTCTCCTCAACCATGAGGATCCACGTGACGTGCCACATACTACCGGAAACAACATGATGTATACTATCCATTCATGGGTGTTGTATCTATATGTGCATTTTCCTTCATGTCCAAATACCTTCATCAATCTTGCAGTCCAAAACCCATGACTAGGGTTGATATCAATGACAACAACCAATCTTCCAACAATCTTCCCCTTTTTCATTGATGGCAACACTCATACTCCCCCTATCATCATGATCCCAATTTCTCTCCCCCTTTGACATCAATGGCAAAGGTTAGGGCTTCTCCCCTTGAGTTTAATGGAAAAATGTAACTCTCTTCTTTGGGGTTGCTCCCCCTGAACATGTGGCACTCAATAATACTTCATCCTTATTTTTAGTCTTTGGGACATTTTCTTCCTTAGAATAATTTTGCATGGCTTATGTCTTCTCTCTATTCTTCATGTCTAGGATGTATATG